>OY755176.1:4939046-5092547 GCA_963576735.1 Bedellia somnulentella
GTATATGTTTGTACAAGTATACGGTAAGGGATCAATATTAGAATATTTTGTATTTAAATCTAGCTGCCCGAAAGATTTCGTACTGTAAAGTTGCTTATGCAAAACTTTAGGCGTTTTTTCCGGTACTCTGAGTTCAATCAGGCGTAAATATGTTATTGGCCAAATTTTTCCGGGATAAAAAGTATCCTATGTTATAATTTGGGTCATTATCTAGCATTCTGCTAAATTTCATTCGTATACATTCTGCTATTGAGAAGCCTTTTTAAATCAAACACACAAACATCCAAACTTTAACATTGAAAATATTAATAGGATAGTTGACTACAGTTTAAAATAATTGACAGCGCATCATAATGCACAAAATTTAAATGTGTAAGATTAAATAAAAAGTTCAATTTAAGCAACCGTGATAGCCCAGTGGGTAGAACACTCGGTTATCGTGCAAACAACTACTGTTCAAATCCTGGGTCGGGCCTACACCAATTTGTCTTTTCTAAAGACATATGTGTGGTTAATTTATCATGGTTGTTAACGGTGAGGGAAAACATCGTGAGGAAACCCACATGGCTGAGTTGTACTTAGTCATGTGACAGTGTATTCGTACAAAACGGCGATAGGCCTGCCCCCTATCACGTGAGTACATTGTCCATGTAAAACGTGGGTACTCTGAACACCAGGTGACAAAGTCACGTGATGTTCAGAAGTATTAGTACCTCTGCCAACCCCTTCGCAGAAAAACAACTTATCTCCAAGTATATAACGAATAAAAAATAGATGTCAATGTGTTTTTTTTTTACAAAGACCTTTGTCCAGCAGTGGACGTGTAGTGGCTGATGAAGATGAAATTAAGTTAATATTTCTTGCAGTTGATCGCTATAAATGTCTGCAGAGTATAATTTTTGAAGTAAAAAGAATTGTTTATTAAAGTTATTTTCGTCTGCCTACATATCCAAATGACCTAAATAAAGGAAGCTCATTCATGACATGTAATGACAGATTATTTATGTGACTGGGATTAACCCACTTTTCCACTAATGTATTGTATAAACATGTTGTACACATTGATTTTGTACACACCCTTTTTGTATATGTTTTACGGATTTTTGGTACCAAAAATTACATAAGACTTGTACCTGAGTACCTCACTTTACTCACGGATATAATCTCACCATAAGAAGTCAGAATTACGGGTAAACTATTAAGACACCTTTGAAAATTGACCACCGCCGCACCTTTCGCGCCGTTAGTTTTCATTGGGGTAGGCAGAAAATATCGATTGCCACTTTCACGTAAATGATCTTTGTGGATTTTTCTCAACTGGATCGTTTCACAATCATTCAAATAGCCCGTTATAGGGCTAAGTTATACCGCGAGCAATTGTAGAATAATAATAACTCAGACAAACAATTCCGAAGGCTTCTTACCTTGCCTCGGTATGTGACTATAAGGTAACTGGGGCTTGATCGGTGAGTAATTCAATGCGGTAATTTTATCGCAAACTATATTTTTCTGACCATGTGTACCATAAGCCTGGATTGCTAATAAAAAAACAAATGAAATAGGAAAGGATAAGGTCATAGATATTTGATTGATAATTTAAATTTAAAAATGGCGGCTGAAAGGTTTCAATCATATGTTTTTAATATTGTAAAAGCATTGATTTCATCATAAATTCACTTAGTATTTTAGTGCACTTGCGAGAGTATCTCTTCTCAATTTACGACCAATTACGAGAATGTAGCGTGTATCCTGCACGTCATAAGATTTTGATCGCGGTTGCATTTATGGGTGCTGCTTGATTTATTGCTATCAGTAAACATAAAACAGTGTCGATAGTTTGTCTTTGCACGTGACATAAATAAACTCACGCTATAATTTCCTTTTAGAGGTAGGCAGAGACTGTTGATTGCTACTGTATACGATCCTGCGGCATCGAAGGATTCATTGACATTCATAGATCATTTGAAACATACTTACTTATACTCACGCCCATTATTCCCATTGGGGTAGGCAGAGACTATCGATCGCCACCTAGTACAATCTTTACAAACTTCTCTTGCTTCCCTTACATTCAATATTCTTCTCATACGTCCTCTTTTATTCTTCTCACTTCGGACCCCGCCTTTATAAGAACGTTTTCTATCTGGTCTAGAAACGTTTCACGAGGCCGTCCTCTACTAATAATCCCATCCATTCCATCCATTTGAAGCATGTCCTTTAATTTTTTACGCTTCGGGCGCCTGATTTCGTTAGCATTATCTCTATTTTCCCACTGCTCAGCTCTTAAGCTTCTTTTATCTGACCAAACGTTAGCTGCTATTTTGAAGTTAATATTTTAAAATTTAAAGTGGAAAAATTTAAATCAATCTTTTAAGAATCTTTTTTTACAAACAAACATAAGCTGGAAGATTTGTAGCTACCTAAATATATCATATCGTCATAGTTGATTAAACTTCATGTAACTTTAAAATTCAGCGTGATGTGTGATTCTGTTTACAACTTTAAAAAATACTGGTCAACCATTTAAACCAACAAAATTAAACAATTAGCTGTGTAGTGACTGACTGGAATAGCACACATCACCAACAACATTTATTTTACAATATTTTCCCGCTAACTTTCAAAAGCAGAAGAAGAATTAACGAACTTAGAAAATTCTTTTTAGGGACTCATGGCGTATAATATATGTATGTATGTAAAAAAAAATGTTTTTAACTTCCAGATAATTAATTGCGCCCTAACAATAGTAATAACAAAAGGCAAATAACATATTTCTCGTGGCCGAACCGAATCATGTCATATATCTCATCTTATTGAAAATGACGGACAGTGAATAATTGCTGAGCAATTTTTTTTTCTTTCGGGATTGTGGAAACTGGGATGTCACGTCATTAAGCCAGCGTGAAAACTCCGTGGAGCGGGTTTAGACGCTCGCGCAGTCGTTAGTAATCTCGCGTAGATATTGCCGATATTTCTATTAAAACATTTTGTGAGCTAATAAATGAATCGTGCTACTTTGTTTTCGTGTTTGTGGCCAGTAGTTTCATGTTGTTGGATGTCTGATGTTTTATCTGGTAAATAAGTGACTTCAGCGGTGTGATCAATAGTTTTATGAAACTGAAAAGTGAATGTATGGAGTTTTGTGGAACTTATAGGCAAAAGTAATCTTAAACAATATTGTGTACGGAAATCGTGCTTAAAAATTATGATAATATATATTTTCAATGTTTCTTCATATAAAACACCATTTTAATGTTATCAAAATTTTTCAGTAGTTTCATGTATCTTCTTTTTGATGAATGGGTAAAAGAATGCAATCGAACCCAAACCATAATAAGTACATTATTGAAACAATAACAATTAATATCAATTCAATATTTGCAAACGGATGACAAAAATAAATTTGTGCGCAAAAATACATTAGTAGTTGCAGCGACATCTGTGTTTGGAAAGTCGAACTAAATTTGCTGTAGGTTTCATAAACTTGACATAATGTTGCCTATTGCTGAAACTGAAGAGGGCACTGCTAACTCATTGTCTCTAGGAGCAAGTAGACATCGCAAAACTCGTGATCGAATGGTGACGGCGGAAGTAAGAGCTATTCGTCGTAGACGAGGTTGGACTGTAGTTGGTTCTGAAACAAGGTTAGTATGAGCACCCGCCCAGAGATGGCGCTGACTACATATCATGAAATTTTAATTCACAAATTCTGTAAGTAAACATGTCGTCTATATGCAGAAGATTTTCAGTTAACAATTTTCCTAGACTTACATATTTAATATTTTCTCAATAACCACCCTGTTGCGAAATTAGCAATTTTTCTTATTGTATAAGAATAACCAAACATTTTTTTTTAGTTTGTTATTTGGAGTTTGGCTTATTGTTAAATTTTGTATTGGTATTATGTCTTTTGCGAATTATTATGAAAGTAAAAAGTTTTCATTTATGTTATTAAACCGATCATCACAAGGCAATGAACTGTTATAACAATCAGTTATGGGTAGAATTCAGTTATTAAAATTAACTAGAGTTGGCCCAGTGATTGATATTCAAACATAATTTCAGTAAGGGCCGGCGCTGACTACCGGCATGGCATGGCAAAGGATTTCGGTACAGATATAGCATTTTTAATCTTATTACCATGAGTATAGAATTCATTTTACTTTATTTTGACACAACGATGCCGACGTTCTGTCCTACCGCGGCCTCCCTCGGCATCGTTGTGTCAAAATGAATTCTATACGCATGGTAATAAGATTAAAAATGCTATATCTGTACCGAAATCCTTTGCCATGCCATGCCGGCAGTCAGCGCCGGCCCTAAGTCTATAGTTTAACTTCCTTGCTTTGAACAAACAATATTATTTTTTTCTCATTTCGACTTAACATTAAATAAAAATTTAATAATTCAAAGTGCCGTGTAGTGCCGTCTTAGAATTTTACTACCCCTCTTTACCCATTGGTGTCGTAAGAGGCAAATAAGGGTATGGGGCAATGGGTTTTTTAAAGTGGTTTTCGATCCAACCCATCACTAACGAAACTTTATTTAAATCATCTTGTCCCCTATCAACTTCCAAATAGAAGAAGAAGAAGAAGAAAAACATTTATTCGCTGCTACACACGTACAAAGAAGACACAGCACAAAAATAAGTATATACAAACAAACAGAAAAATAATAATAAAAAGACATTTAACATACACACTAATTCCAAGATAAGCTATATTCCAAATGTGGCTGAGGTTTTACCCGATGATGCTTTGAAAATATCGTTATTGTTAAACGAAAACTTATTCCATGTCACAAACCAGGTAAAATAAAGTGAAAGTAATTTTTGTGTAGGTACTAGGCATAATTGCGCTGTCAAATAAAATATGATGCATCACTGGACTTCTTCATTACTTCATCAAGTAAGATTGATGGTGTAAATATGTTTAGTTATTAGGACAGGGTTTTCAATTCCTCGAAATATATGACTTAAAATAATTACATTATGTCTCCCTGGTTTATGCTGGGTTTATTGATGATCGCCATTTTGCACCAATTATATCTAACGCTCTTGTTTTTATTACATTCTGCAAAAACTATAAATACAATAAGTAAAAGTTATTTCTGCTTCTTAAATATTGAGGCTTTAGAATTACACTATTATTTTAATTCTGTAAGCTGACAACAGAATTAATGAGCAATTTATACAATACTAACATGCAAATAAACGAACAAAATTTGTTTATTTCTTTGCCAAAATAACAAAAAAGTGCATGGGTCATTTTTTAAGCATAAACAATGCGTGTGATAGATGCTCTTCCATAGCATTATTTGTGAAACTTAATAACACATGTAGCATCAAAGATCAGAAAATTCTTATTTTTAATCCTAATAATAAAAGTAGCAATAGTAACAACTAAGCCTATTGTCGAAAGTGCTATGAACATAGATTAAAAAACGTTAGATGGGTCATTTACGAGGAAACCGGCGCTTACGAGTGGCACTGATTGCGGCAGATGAACGCACACCACTAGAAATATATCCAAATTACACACCAAGAAATACATTTGAAATGTAGGCGAGATAGCACATCTTAAGCAAGCGCTAAAAAGAGATAAACATATTTTCTCTGTACCGTCGTGAAATATGACACTAAGACGACCGTTTGACAAAGAATAATTAAGACCTATACACACGATTTATTATAAATTTTAATTAAAACGTTTATAATACTTACGAATGATAAGTAATCTCATAATTTCAGTAGTTTTTCTACTATAGTTTGTGCAAAATCTCATCAGTCATCACACACGACGGCATTCTCGATTATTTTGATAAACAAACACGCCAAAACAGGTGAACGATTGCGACGGCAGCTAGTGTGCGACTGAAGTTAGATGAGCCATTTAGCCTGTTTTTTAAGTGCCACTTATGAGCGCGCATGACTTATCTACGGTTTTTTATTAGTACATCTTAATTTAAAAATGGGTGTAATGAGAATAGAAATAAAAAAAAAACATTGATCACTGTTGATGGAAATACGGGATAAAATTAGTCAGTGACACCTTGCAAAAATTTGACAAACCAATTGCCTTGCTCACCTACCAATAAAAGGCTCCGACACCCTACGACTTACATAAAAATAATAGAGTCAAATTATTTCTATCTGACTATTAAAGGTGACTGTGCATTTACTAACTATAAAATTTCAGTAAAGTTTTAAATCACACGCACTTGGATTCAGTAATGTAAATTCCCTTAGCATACTTGTACTTTTATAATTTGCTCTTACCAAGCTTGTAAATAAAAAATAAGTAAATGTGTAAATTGTAACTTAAATACGAAAAGCGGAGCAGCAACATTTACTCGTTCATAAAAAAACTGCTCCAGTTTCCTGGAAAAAGTACTTCGTTTAAATAAAGTAGTGGACATTATGGAGCGGAAATCTTTTCCACGCTGCGAGCAACATTTCTTTTCGCTTTGCAAGTAAATTTCAACTCTTCAAACGTCACATTTAATCAGATTAAGTTCTAATTTAATTTTAAATAAGTTTGCATAAATTCATATGATGAATACTAAGCAAAGTTGGATTTCAAAAGATCGAATTGTAAAAGAAATCATTTATTTAGGTTGTTGGCATAAAGCTTGGTTCTTTATTTGTAACCCTTTTAGCTTTTACATTGCGGATGACTGGCATTTTGAATACGTACTCTTTTTGATCTAAAGTCATATCTCGGTGGATCTTTACTGCCATTGCTATTAACCTTGGCTCTGTCTATCTCTTTCACCATCCTTGTAAGTTTTATGTTATCTCTCTATTGGTTCTAATAATCGTATTTTTTATAATTTTTACTCCATTATCCTTTACACTTCATATTGCAATGTGGATGGTAATGTTAGTAGAGGACAACCTAAGAGGATTCATTTGTACCAAATAGAGAATGTTCTCAAAAAGGCAGGCTTCCGAAGTATGAAGAAAAAAAGAGCATGTATGAAGAGATTGATGGATGTGAACGAAGCTAGAGAGGTTTGCCAGGATCGTACAAAGTGGTGATCAATAGTCTCTGCCTACCTCAATGGGAACTAACAGCGTTAGTATATGTAACTATGCATTACACTGTAACATAGTATGATATTTAAAATTCATTCTCAACAGCAGATACTAAATTTATGAATCTGCTCGATTAAATGGCTTTGTATTGGAGTTACAAGATAGATACAGCACTTAATTGAATATTCCCTACAGTCCTTTGCTATTAAGTAATACAAACTTTAGCTCATCATACTTTTTTATAAGAATATGTAAGAAAAAAAATACTGACTTAAATATCAAGAGTGATGTACAGATGATAACATGATTTTGAGTATTTTATGTACATCAGGTGTTTAATTGACTCATCTTGTTTGTATGTATCTGATGTATGGCAAAAGTTGAGCAATTCAGACTATCAAGTGTCATTGTTTTCGACTGGAGTTGAAAATACATACTTTTTATCGACAGTTCATTCACATGAGAGAGGACAGGTTTATCATCATTCTGTTTGAATGCACTGTCACTGTTTCATAACTGAGCCAACTGAGCTATTTGTAATTACCATTTATTTCCTTTTTCATAAAATTTCATGAGTTGTAGTGTAGCTGGACTAGTATTGTCCATACTCTACCTGTGGGTTTTGCATGAGTCGACTAAAAATAAGGGGTCTTTTAAGTGGTCTTGCCTGAAGATTCATTTCCAACGATAATTTATATTTACTAATGTCTTTCGAAAAGTGGCTGAGGAACTGTTAATTTGGAAACTGTAGCTACCCCTCTTAGGATTGACAGTCATGCGTATAAATTAGGTCAGATATTCATTAATTTCGATTCATCAAAAGAAGTGCTCAATTTTACCAAGCTTCCATGGTTTATAAATTAATTACTCAGGAAAATAATCATATATCCGAAATAAGCCGGCATATAATTGGTATGTAACGTATTTATGTTGTTTTTGCAACTTCACTGAGCACGCACTCAATTATCGCGGAAAGTTTGCTGCCCCAAAATAACTTGCTCGGAAACCTCGTTCCAAACCGACATTGTACGGCTTTGGGGATTATGCACATACATATACTTACATTCATATTCTTAGTTAACTCTCAACTAATATTCAAGTTGCACGAACTATATTAAATGCATTTACGTAACTCGTAATAGTTACTGAACTTTCTTGAGTGAATTCTCATTCTGCTGTAATGAAACGTCAGTAGACTTTCTCCTTGAAGTTATAATAGGAGCTTGAGGCCCTGAAAGTCAGGTGCCCTAGGCTTAAATTTGCGAGAGATTTATCTCGGTTTGATCAGGTCATTGCAGACGGAAAATGTCATAATCAAAGGCCTACTCAACGACAGGCCATGCGCTACCTATTAACATCGTCTTTCTGTAAATTTCACCAAGTTGTAGTTCGGTCTACTTCATGAGAGACTTACCCTCACTGCGTTATCCCAGTTCGCTCCAAGTCTTGGTGATGGCATTCATTTCCGCTTCACCAGAAACTTGCTCTAACTACAACCAATCCAAGAAGTATAGAGGTGATGTTCTCTTGATATAATGTTGATCTATAAATTTCGACCAGTATCAATGAACGTATTCGTTGAAATCTGTCAACCCAACTAGAACAGCATGAGCCATGTGGCTTCTTTACTACAAAAAATGACTTATATGAATACATTTTCTTACTTACTTACTTACTTATACTCACGCCCATTATTCCCATTACCCCCAACATTTTCTATGCCTGAATTACAATTTTTTTTAAACTAGTCGTGGTCAATTCGCATATTATTTGTTAATGCAAAATATTTTCAGCTTTGTTACTTCTATTTTGTACAAACGAACAGAGCGAACTAAAATAAGGCTCATTAAGCATAATGATTTAGATTGTTCTAGTTCAATTAAAATAAAACTATTTTCAAGGAGCATTCTAAGTTTATGCATGACAAAATACTTCGGATTCCGAACTGTATTCTCAGCTCAAAATTGTAATAATTGTAATGAAAGAACATTGTCACGGGAAAGCCATTTGATCACATTAATGTGTCCTATGAAGAGTGCCACAGGTGACGCGGAGACGGTCGTTCGGAGTTGGCATATCGCCATGTCGGATTTAGCCGGCACACTAATAATTTGAATATTTCAGCTGCGGATCTTGATATGCGTTCAAGCGATTTACTGAGCGATTTTGGTATATATTTACTCATCTATTCACGGTTTGTTCCGGATAGGCAGAAAATATCAACCGCTACATGGTATGATCCTGGCAAACCTGTCGAGGTTTAAAATGGTTCAGCAAGTTCTCTTACTTTTTACATTTCAGACATTTCTGCCTTACTGAACTAATCTAAATACGTTCTTATGTAAGTATGAAAAACTATGCGAAATTAAGGTGACGAAGAAATGTCACTTGAATTTTATATTATATTTGTCACCACTCCAGCGAAATAATGGAATAGTTTTATTCGTTTCAACGTGACATGACCGTAAAATCCAATAATATAATTTACAATCTTCAAGCTTCAAGCCATTTTAAAACCCCAAAAACATTAGGACAAAACAGAAACCGGACTAAACGGATAGTCTAAAGGATATGTATAAAATAAACAAAAAACCCGCTTAGTTCTAAATTGGTCATAATTTTTTTTTACGGTAGGTAGAAGACCTGCGTTGTGAGATTTAGTGATTTCTCAAGTATTGCTTTTATGAAAATTTTGTTTGCTTTAATATTTTCTGGGTTAGTTGTGCGGTTGAATAAAATAAACTTATCGTAAAATTTAAGAAAAATTACTTCAAAGGTGTTTTTTTGTCAGAGATTATAAACATGCATTATACTATCAAATAACTAGTCTGAAATTGATGATACAGGTGTGCAAATTCGAGGCTAATAAGCATAACACTATTTTTTTAAGTATGTATTTCAGAAAACATAACTTTCTTGGGAATATCCCATAGTATAAAGTTAGTTTCAAAAGATGATGTCCTAATTGTTATTTAATTCGACAAAATCGCTGACCGCTCAGCCTATAACTTGACGTCACAGCCAAATCTAGCATTCCGCATTCCGTGTGATACTGTGATGTACTGTCGTGTGATTCACCATAATCTGGTCTGGATCCGTCGTAACACTTGCTTGCTACGTCATTCCGCTTCGGTAACTTGAAACGTAGATCGAGTTGCGTTTAGATTTATGTAAATGCTTGTCAACCGCCCCAGCTTTTGTTTGCAAATGAAAATCTGTTGAGTTGTTCTCAAATGAAGGTGTGACAGGGAAATAGGGCAACTTGGATACTTGATGGTTTTGACAGCGATAATTAAAAAAAAACTTGAATCTATCGATTAAAATTCGGAGCTATTTATTAATGAATAGATGATGTGGCTGCACATTTAAAAATATAACTTTTAATGTACTGCCATATTTCGGCAGCTTTAAGATTTCAGATTGAACCATTAAATACCTAATTTGTACCTATTTCTCGAATTTGAAATTCCCTTGCACTTTAATCGCAAAAATGGTTTGCGATTAAAGTGCAAAAAGCAAGTTGCAAAAGAGGTTCTTCCGCACAAACGTAAAGATATATGGTGCGAAAAGTGATCCGAAAATGTTGAGTCAGACGAATCTAGAAAACAATGTTTTGTATAGACGACTTCAGGTTTATTTATTATATAAACGATAAACGTTCTTCTTGGGATACGCAGAAACAATCTCCATTCTTCTTCCAATGAGATTACCAATGGCCAGCCACATTACCCTATAATTTCTTACAAAGCCCTATGGTATATGTCACCTCGTACGAAACCCGCGGGGATGTTATTAGAAATAAGTGGGTGCAAATCTAGCCCGATACAAGGTCAAATTGTATTGGGTGGAAATTTAATAATAAATAGGTAATTTTAACAAGAGTATCTTTGTGATGCTGTTTCATTTGCATCACACTTTTAAGCTTAGCTTTTATTGCCTTATGTTTGCAGTCAACGCACACACTTTCAATAAACCCACAGTGTTTCGCTCGCTTCGAGCTAACGTAGAAATCAATTTTGACGAGTGCTTTGTTGTGTGTCTGGAATGCACTTATTGTAATTAGGTTTATTGGAACATTCATAACTCGTCGCCATTTCCTTTTAGGGTTAATTGAAAACTGGCTGCGAATTGCAAAGGTCGGGGTCCAAAATGAAAATAAAATGTTTCAGAAAAGTTATAAATATAAAAAAGCAAGAGAGCTTTCTCATGATAGTACAAAAAGGTCACCGGAAGCCTCTTTCTACCCCAAATAAATTAAAGGCGTTTAATTAAGAAGAAACTATAGATTTTAAAAATGGTATATTAATAAATAAAAGATGGTGGATGAATGGAAGATGAATAAAGGAAAGAAAAATTTCGACACCGGCGGGGTTCGAACCCGCGACCTCGGGTAAACGCCCCCGTCGCTCTGCCAATTGAGCTACAGTGTCAATTCTTACATTCTTTCCTTTATTCATCTTTCATCTATAAGTAATAATCCCCACACGAGGTTTTCATGTCCAAAACATTCAAATTATGATATATTAAGTTAAAATTAACTTTAAGTGTGTTATATATGTTTTTGTAATACAATTAAACGAAGACTCTAAACTGAACTGCAGAACTTTATCACTAGGAACTGATCTATCTTATGTACACACTCCAATAAGAAATCACTTTACTCAAAAAGCTGGATCTTAGCACTACCCTATATCTTCCCATGGGTGATCGAAAAGGCGGCTTTATAAGTGTTTTTTGGGCTGTGCAGTTTATATTACAATCTTACGTAACTTATATTACAATATTACATTGTTTCTCCACTTAACTTCCATAAGTGGCTGATGAATTTTCTAAATCTGAAGTTCTGGCTACCCCTTTTAGGGATTTAAAGCCATTTATGTATGTGAAATAAAAAACAATATATAAATGGTGCCACTGAAAATGGTTAATGAATGGAAGTGATGAAATAAAAGTGTGCTAGGATGGTACATACTGTCGGTCGTTAGTTACTGTCTCTCCTCATGGAAACAAATAGCGGAGGTTCCTGTATGTACTTACACGACATGTCATTAAGATAGTAACATTAAGGTGGCTACTCGTAACCTTTATATTAAAATCTTTTCCCCACTCAACTTCCAAAAGTGGCTGAGGGATCCCATATTCCAAAGCTCTGGCTACCCCTTCTAGGGATTTATAGCTGTGAGTATATGTATGTATGTATGCACGACTCGTAATTCTATGATTCTAAAATGTGGTTAATGTGCTAATTTTCCTATTTCTCGTTGAGTTAGAAAGGTTTTATAATAAAAACTAGCGACCCGCCCCAGCTTTGCACGGGTGCAATGCAAAATAAAATATACCTACTACAGAATGTCCTTTTGGTTAGTGCTGGAGTAAAAAATATTAACTTACTATTCGTTCGACTAAAAACAAAAGATTATCAACAACAAAATATACCTATTCTATTCAGTTCTTCTATGAACTTAACTATAATTTTCAATAATTGAAAATGCTCGCCATAATACTAAATTGTCTTAACTCTAAATGCAAATCAAAGTCTTAATGGAAGAAATACCAAGAAATATGGTTTTAAGCTAATCCTATCTAACCTAATGTACTTACAATACTACTAATATAATAATAAAAATTAAAAGATAATCAACAACAAAAGATACTTATTCTATTCAGTTTAATTAATTCTTGATATTTTCCTCGCTAGAGAGCTCCGATAAACGCGTGCGATCGCTGCAAATCATAATGTGCTATAAGGCGAAGCGCGTTTTTTTTTTTTTTTGTTTACCGGTGGGGAAATCCTCATAGGATCCCGGACTATGAGGATTTCCCCACCGGTTCGGTGCTGCTGGCCCTGCGGCCTATGCGGCGTCACCTTAATATGTTGTGCCGGGCGGCTGAAGGCCGCCCTGGCGTGGCAAAGGAGTGTACCTAAGCTAAGTCGGATAGGAGGCGAAGCGCGGGCCATCGACGCGCTATTTATAGGCCCGGCGTAAACAACTACGACCCTGCATTTTAAATTTGTAATATCTTCGGTAATATTCACTTAAATTACATGCTGTAAAAAGCATATTGATCTATAATAAATGTACAATTTATTTAAGGTACTTTATTGGATAAGGATTAATGCTGTATTGATTAAAATCACTTCGTAAATAACCATTTTTTAGTAAAGAATAAAAATGGTTATGCTGGGTTATCCCTAAGAGATAGACATATACCATCGCGGACTTTTTTGTTGAACTTTTTAAGGTGAACAATACTGTAGTACATTATTTTGGTCTATCTCGTAGGGTTCAGCCAGCGTTTGCAATATAAGCGCAAAAAAACGTGCTTATTTACGACATCACATAAGAAATCTTTAAATTTATCAGTGTTTCTCTACTATATTATGCATTTATTATACATACAAACCTTCCTTAAGAATCACTCGATCTTTTAAAAAAAACCGCATCAAAATCCGTTGCGTAGTTTTAAAGATCTAAGCATACATACGGACATACAGCGAAAGCGACTTTGTTTTATACTATGTATTGATAGTATATGGCGCAAAGAAGAAGGATCTGTGACCACATACTTTTTCTAAATGTTCAGCTAAAGAACATAATCATTGTTATTTAAATTGATTCAATACAATAAATGCCTAAAAAAACACGGCTCTACCTGTAATTTTGATGGAATCTTGTACAAAGACTTTAATGAAATTGACGCAAAAAGATACATATAGTTTATTCACGCTGTAAGTTCGCATTGGGGTTAGCAGAGACTATGTATCGACACTTTGTACACACACTTTGACACTTTGTGTTTTTTAACATCCATCAATCTTTTCATACATGCTTTGGTATTTTTCATACTTCGGACGCTTGTCTTTTTGAGAATAGTCTTTATTAAAAAGATACTCGTAATTAGTGTAAGATGGAAAAAGGTTACCATCCCGGAAAAAATCAACACTACTCCATACGCGAGTTTAATATGTACCATGAAAAGAAGTTTTTTTTTAAGTTGATTTATCAAGATGACTTATATAGTTTAGTAATGTTTTACAAAGCTATAATAATAAATTCACTTCCTTAACCCCTAGAATTCGCAGTTAATCTTAATCTTTCTCTTTTCAGGTAAGCGTCAGATAATAAATCTTCAGAACGTTGCCAATTAAGGTAGCCCACCTCGCAGGTTTGTTCTTAAATTTACCTAAATAGGAATGAAAAAGGTGAATTTCACATTAAAGATGAGCCAAACCTACACAACATATTTTAACGTAAAATGGTGTAAGCAGAACTTTATAAAACTTTCCTCAGGCGTCGAAATAAAGGGTAATTGATTATTAACAACTTATTCTAAAGTTTCATTTATATCGTTGAAATTCGGTTAAAAGCAGTTCATTAAAGCACATAATTTCATAAATCGTACAAATGATATAAAAAGAAACTACATATATACATACATATACTCACGGCCATAAATCCCAAAAAGAGGTAGCCAGACCCTCAGAGCTTGAAACTCTTCAGCCACATTCGGAAGTTAATAGGGGACAAGATCGTAGAAATCAAGTATTGTTGGTGATAGATCTCCAACCGCATCGCCCAAAAACCACTTAAAAAAACCCCGTAGGTAGAAAGGGGTCTGAGCCGGAGCTATACGGCAAATAATATTCAATGTTAAACAAAATGTAAGTATTTTATTGAATGTCGTATTATATTTCATATTTCCTGAATTGCAAGAAGAAAGTACACACAGTAACACGTTTCATCTGTTGAATATCCTTTGAATAGAATTGGAAAGAAATATATATCGGCTTAAAGTATAAGATGTGCTCGGGTCAAAGAAAAATAGTGCTTTTAATCTACTTTGTCCGAGTCCTTAGTAATCCTTACGAGTAAGTGTATTTGTCATAAGTTTTGTATCTTTTCTTTCTATTCCTTCTTTTTTTGACTATTTAAGTTACGAATTAAAAAATAACTTTTATATTCATCCTTTAGCCGAGTAGTGTGAAATGCAGCTTAAATGGTTAAGGGATTGTTAAATAATGATTAACTATACTAAAAAGAACAGTTTATTTGGTTTGAAATAAAAGAAAATTTAAGAAAGTTTTTTATTCGGAAACTCGATAAAAATATATTTTTATAAAATAGCAGTGGAAGCTTGTGCTGTAACCGCTACATAATGTTGTGCGTATATATATTTCCAATAGTGTCCATTGGGATCCGAAATCTGAAATAAAAAAAAAATATACGGTCGAATTGAGAACACTCCTTTTTTTGAAGTCGGTTAAAAAAAGCACGTAGGGTCTTTTTTGTCGAAGCTCGAGAGGTTTACCATAATCGTACAAAGTGGCGATCGATAACTTCTGCCTACACCAATGGAAACAGTGGTATGAAAAATAGGTTTTAGTAAAATGGAACGTTTTAAATTAAAACCTAATTAAATCAATGACCCTTGATGATACTCGTAGAAGAATAACAATCAGTCCTGACCTGAGTATTGCTGTCATAATCGTGCCTCATCTCATTATAAAATAGTATCTCAATATTGGATTTATTCCGCAAATAAATAAAATTGTATTACTTGTGTTAATATTAAAATTATGTGGAAATCGGATGTAAGTTATTTATAAGATTTTGTCACATGATATTCTTGTCATCTAATTAGCATAACTATAAATTAATTGTGTTTCCACGAAACAACATTGTATTCTTAAAAATTACTCATGAATTTTTACCACTAACGCTATGGAAACGTTTAGATGCATTTTTTGGCATAGTTTAATGATTAATTCAATTTGTAAAATAAACAATATTATTCTTATAAATTTATAATGTGAATACTTCAATCATAATTAAGATCGGAATATTAGAATTAGATCGACTAATAAAGACTTCGAGCGGCACCGAATCACAGTGGAAGTTTTTAAGCTGTCTAGAGAGACAGCTTACAGATTAGCAGAGGCTAATCACCCCTTTCAGGTTAGATACGAACCTCTTGGTGATATCATCATTAAAAAACGGTTTGAAATGCTAAATTTATAACAAACTTGTCATTGTCCCAACCATAAACCACCAGTCGTTATTATGCTTACTTTTACTAACTTTATCTTTGTACTGAATACATAAATTTGTTCATATGTAAATATGTTACGTTGAAAATAGGTACGCACAATTATGCAAAACATAACATTCAGTCATTTAATATTCATAGTTTCCGAGTTCTTCTAATGGACCTTCTGGCTGTTGTTTGCTAAAGCCGATGAAATTTACCGTCACTAGAGATTTAACAAACCTTGACATGAGTGGAAAATGGAATAAAATATTTGTATCAAATATTAATGTTTTAATCTTAGAGTTAGATTTTGTCTACTCCATTTCTTGCTGGAGGTATTAAAAGGTATCAAAACATGTGGATACTCGTATTATTTCTTGTAATAGCAGTTTTTCCTTTTGAATGGCAAAAGTAGTTGACAATTGAATAATTTGAAGGTTAAATCCAAGCCACTTTATTTACACTATGAAAATATGATGACATGCCTTTTCTAAGGTTCTATACATGGTATTTCGGTCAAAACTCTTTTAAAACTATTATCTCAAAACAAACTATGACACACAATCGAGAAAATAACTATGCTCTGAAAAAAAAACTCTGCATGATCGAACATGCATCGAGATAATTCGAAGATAAACTGAGGCACCAGGGGTAAATTAATACACCCCAAAGGGTTGTCAAACTGAGGTAGACTGGGCACCTTACACGTAGAACTAACTGCCATTAAGATCGAAACTTCTGGTGTGATAGCTCAAATGGTGAAACTGATCAATTAGGGTAGCATAAGTCATCATAAGTCATAAGGAGATAATAGTAAGGACTGTTTTTATTACTGAGGACTAAGCAAGTGTAATAGTTATTTTCAAGATTACTGCTATGAATAAAGTATTAAAGTATAACTTTGTAAGAGCTGAGCTAAGAAGAGCTTTTTACCGGACAAACTTTTTCAAGATGTTGCATTGTTAAAACTAGCTTTTTACGGATTGTCTCGCAACAAACGTTGGCAAAACGTAATAATAGTTTTTGAGATAAACTTTGTGGTACAAAAACTCTTGTTTGGGTTCGGGAATTGTTAGTTGAAAACAGCTGCGATCTAATGTTACTTATTTGATTACTTTTTCCATATATAGTTCATCTCTTGGCCTATTGTAAGAAAGTTTTGATAATGGTTCTGATGGAAACACGCACGCTCGCGAGAGAAACTATCAGCCATTTTTATTAACAATGTAACGTAAATACATTTAAATATAATTTTTTTTATTCAAGAACATATCATATAACATTAGACAAAGGAACCTTACAACTAACTTAAAACTAAAAATAATTTATCAATAAAATTAAACAAATATAATAATAAAAAAAAGGTCAATTAAACAAACCGCTCCGAGACATATCCGACCCAAAGGTCCCCATTACGCTGGCAGCGTTACCCCGCTGAACAGCTAGGGGGATCCTCTGCATCAAAAATGCCCCAGAACGGTAGTCCCAGCCACGGTTCCTCAGGCGACGACCTATCTCTTTTATAAAAGATTTCCCCTCCAAACCCCAAACTCCGGTAGTTTCTACAGCGAGAGGCACAAAGAAAAATGAAGACATAAGCTGACTATATTTAGAAAGCTTATGTCTTGCAGCCGTTTCAGCAGCCGCCCCCGGAGCTGCAGAGGTAGATCCTACATGGGAAGGTGCAAATGTGCAGACGCAAGTGGCATCCCAAATCAGACAACGACCTCTCTCCCACGGAACCAAGGTCAAACCATCCGGGCGCTTACCGTCACTCCTGAATAATCCCTGAGGCTCGAGAACTGCAGGGATGTCAGCAGAAATGAGAGCTCTGCGAACGATATCATTTAAAGACTGGTGCCGTGAGATTCTGCCTGCACTACGGACACAATGAAGCCCATGTCGACCCAAAGAATCCACCTGCGCCCCACAGACACAGCGATGTGGTTGACAAATGTTGCATCCTAAGCGCAGTGCTACTGCAATCCGCAGAGAATTGTTGTCCAATAGGGTCCCAAGCTGCGGAGAGGGTAAAGCATACAGCCAACAACCAGAGTCTAGATGAGACACAGCCCTAAGACGTGCCAACTCTGCACCAGAACATTGCTCCACCATATCCTGCAATGCAACCTGACAAAGCTCCTCGTCCCAAGCACGCTGCCGACTAGGCTGCTCTGGCAAATCACTGTTTGGACATTGAACACGCCAAATTCTTAAAGCCTCCTCAGCAAAAGGAATCCGGAATCCATCACCATTAATACATAATATGGTAGTGACTAGATCCAAAACCCCACGCGAGGAAGCCAAAAAAGCCGGCAATCCTGTGTCTCGAAGACAGCGAATACCCAAACCTCCATGTCTGATTGGCAAAGCAGCCTGACGCCACTGAAAGTCTGATAGCTCTATATTTAAAACATGTTCGAGCAATACTCGAAGGGTGTCGTCATATCTCTGCGATAATTCAACATGAAGCCAGACTGGAGCGGTACGAAGAGTGTAAGTTAGTCGAGGAATAGATAGGCAACTACGCAAAATTGTCAAAGCTACATGAGCAGAAAGCTGTTTTAAATGTTGTTTCGTGTCTGCCAAAATATTTATTTTCGAAAGAATAACACCCGGTACACCCTCTGAAAAGATTGGAGCACCTAGAAGAGTAAAATTCGTCTTGTCCAAAACTTGTACACCAGGTATAAGGGCGTTGATACTCGAGTGAACCTCTTGAGAAGCTTGTGCAGAACAAGGCAACAACTCACATTTCCCAAAATTCAAATGCAAACCTAAACGATCAAAAGCTTGTATTAGCACAACAATGTCATTCATCACGGAATCCAGGCTGCCACCAATAATACCGTCATCGAGATACCAAACATTAAGAGAAGAACTTAAAGAAGAGATCACATCATGGATCGCAAGACTAAAAAGCATAGGGCCCAAAGGATCCCCCTGTTGCACTCCCACCTCCGACTTCACCAGGTTGTCACCGAAAAATAAGTTGCTTGGTCTCGAGTAACATTGGTGCAGAAAAGGGTAAAGAGATGGAACTTTTTCCTTTACCATGTGCAAAACAATATCCCGTTCAACAGTATTAAAAGCATTTTTTAAATCGACTTTTAAAATCACGTCATCTGTACCACTTCTTGAAAAAACGAAAGACCTTGTAGCATGAATAGCAGCTTCACATCCCAACGGAATGCCAAAGCCCACTTGTCGAGGTTGCAAAAGTGAAGCAGTAGTGTCACGAACAGCACTACAACCCAGTTTAGCGACTAGACGACGAAGCACACTACTAACAGCAATCAGACGAATACCACCATCCTTTTTTTTCAGAGCACAAAGCGAAGCACCGTAAAAAAAAGGACAGACTTCCCTATTTACCATGCCCTTTAACATAAAATTTGCTAAACTGCAAAGGGAGCGCAAAAGTACTGCACCGTTTTCTCCCGCTCCCACCGATGTTAACTCTTTAAGCATTTCCGGGCGAATCCCATCCAAACCCGCTGCCGAACCACTATTAAAAGATCCTATAACTTTAGCAACGGAAGCCGTGTCCACAGTCAAAAATTCACTCGAACTATTCGGTTCAGAAGGGAAAATCAAATTGTGACTAGGGGCCGGATGTTTATCACGTAAGGCCAATAACGTTTCATTATTTTCCTCTGCCAACGAATTGTCAGATAACAAAATGCGTACAGCACCACTCAAGTCACCATTGTGCACCTTATCTTCGACTGTCCTGTAAAAACGACTCTGATTAGATGACCCTGTTCGAGGTGTTGAATTTGACAAAAGTAACCCCGTCAAATTACCAGCTGATAAATTATTTTTTACTTTGGAGGTAAGAGATGAGTTTCTATCTTCAGACGAAGGAACCCTAAGACCTGAATACGAAAAAGTCATTAAATTGAACCAGTCTTCATTATTGTTTGACTGAACGCACCTCTCAATCAACTCCGAAAGTTTACCGGCCGCCAAGTGCCTCGCGCCCTTAGGGATATGTTTTAAGACCCGTACCCTTTTTCTTAACAAAGCTAAGTCACCAAACGTTAGAGAATCAGTATTAATATCAGCTCTAGTAGGTAAAGCCACTTGTGACGGCTGTATTGGGCAACCGTTATGAATCCTACTAATATGAACATTTAACCCGCGAGGAATAACAAATTGCCTTGAGGAACCGGGGCAAAAAGGGCAAGCGGCCCTAGAAACATCCATAACTATTACACATTAGAAATAATAATAAAGTCAATTAAAATCTATCATTAAGTAAAATACAAATAACAATGAATACAAAAAAAACCTTACTTAAAAAGTACAGCTTATAATAAAATGTCAATTTAAAAAATAAAACAAAATAGATAATCATAATGAGCTAAGTCGAATCAAGTAAAAAAACAAAAAAAAATAAATACCAATATTTTATGCCCAATCAACGTAGCAACAACATAAAATTTAATTTTGTTTCACCTCAACATAAGAATGTATAATTTACTTTTATCATTAAAATGTCTTAATCAAACATGTCATCATGGACTAACTCCGATATCACAATAAGAGGCTAACTCCGGCTCCTCGAGCTACTCAAATATTTCCGGGTAGACGTTGTTGACAAAGAACCAATTTATTACTAGCTAAAATGCAACAATAAGTGCATAAAATGTATCACGCAGAAGAAGAAATTGTAGATTTGGACATCAGTGTACAATGTAGTTGGACGATGTAGTACAATGTATGTAGTCCAACTTGGAGTGGAGCTGGTGTTCACTGTTCTTAGCTCTTCTAAGGAATCGTTTAAATATCAACGACTGTTCCAATCATCAACGAACGACAATACGTATCATCTCCACACATAATCGATTGCATTACAAATAATCCAGATTATGGATCGGAACTCGGATCTTGTCGGTAGCCGTTACTGGAGGTAGACGCAGAAATACATGATTTGTAATGTTTGTGTATCTTCGCGCGCAGCGGTGCAAAAATCCACAAGCGGTTGGCCGTTGGTTTGAGAGTCGGTGAGAAAAAGGTCTTAAGCGCCGTGCAGATTGCGTCGCTTACGCGTTCCGATGAAGCACTTTGATTCTTGCACAATATTGCACTAAAACGTCGTATTTTTACTATGTTGTTTCGGAAAACTAATGCATTACTCTAAAAGATAACTATTGATCACTTGAAAAAGCAATTGACGCTTATTTTATGGCAAATAATTAATAAAAAGTGAGAGCACAAAATTTTACGTAGGTACCAACTCAAACGGTGGATTAATTCTCACATATTACACATAAAAACATATTAAAACATTTACACATATTAAATATTGTTTTCTAACTATAGACTTAAAACCTTTACCAAAGTTAACTCATCAATTATTGTAATAAAAAACGAAATTACTGAATTATTAGTCATGTCATAGTGTATTTATGGAAAATGCTGAAATAATTAATCAATTTAGAAAAAATGAGACTCTGGCAACCCATGAGGGAAGTACGTTGTAATAAACTAAATAGCATGTTTGAAATACCTTATTCTTTTACAAAACACTTAAATGGACTAACGACACAAAAAGTAATAAAAAAAATAACGACAAACAACAAAAATAATTGCAAACACTCTTGTGAAATTAAACGAAAATAAATCTCTAAAAGTACTCGTAAAAAATCAACTAGTCAGGTAAGAGCTCATTATAAGAGCTTTTAATTATTTAAAAGCTCAACACAAAGCAAACGTGAACGTTTCTCTTTAGTGCAGCTTTACAGCGGCAGATCGATAACTACACCACCACTTTGCAACGATTACACAACACTTTTACAACGTTTATATATCGTTGTTTCGAGTTGACGAAACAAATGATTTTGTTGAGGTGTTTAGTTTTGTTACATGTTTGAAAGCTGACACAATCTATTTATTAGAACGTGAAAACCCTAATTCACTCGTTCATAACTTGATAACAACTGAAATAATTGGATATTTTTGGTTGTAGTGTTGATAGGTGAATGCAACATTTAGTAAATAGAAAAAAAAACCTTATAGTATTAAAAAGTATCTGTAACTCTTATTTAATCTGTACCTAAATCATCAAAAGTATTTGGAGGCCTTAAACTTTCGATCTCAGTTTATTCATCATTTTTGAGATGTGTTACTGGGAATAAGTCGGTAATGAATAAGAAAGGTCAGGAATCTTGGATCCTGAATGTGAGAATGAAACTTACCAATAAATATAACGTACACTTTAATTATCAAAAAGGCAGGTGTCCGTAGTACGAAGAATAAAAGAGCATGTATGAAAAATTTGATGGATGTGAATGAAGCTAGAGAGGTTTGCCAGGATCGTACAAAGTGGCGATCGATAGTCTCTGCCTACCCTAATGGCAAATAACGGCGTGAGAATATCTATGTATGTATGTACTTTTATTACCACTTTAATATATTTTGTCACTGACACTCAAACCTGCGACGTCGACAACATAAAGAAACAATCTGCCAAACCACTATTTTCGAGAATAATGCTGTAACTAATTACTTTGTAACTACATCTATACGTATATTGTATCAATCAAATTTGTGGTTTGGCTTCTGCCTACTATTTACAATTTAATTACTTTCAGACCATCACCTAACCACAAATTTACGAGCGACGGAGTCACTTCCGCTAGCCTTTCAAGTGCATTCCTACGTGTTTCAAAAGGCTTCAGAAATTGATTGTAATATAGAATGGTTATATATAATATATAATTTGGTGATGTTTATCCTGCCGCATCGTCCCAAAATGACTTTAAAAGCTCCAAACCCCACTTTAAAATATCTTAAAATCTCTAAAAATGGATCAGGGACATTCTTAGCCGAGACTGCACGATAATGATTTAAATACTCGTATAGAATAAAGGTTTTACAAAATTAATTGGATATTTCTTCCGCACCAACAATGAACTCACGACTACTAATCAGGAAAAGAGCGATCAGAGATTCAAAATTAAAATTACTAAGCCATTTACTGAATTCGAGAATATAAAAGTAATGGTTGAAGAATGTGATGGGTTTGGACTATATCGCATCGCTCCTCAATATATTGTGGCTTTAAAACATTGGCTAAGAAATCTTACACCAGCTATAAATATTATAAATAAAGTATGAACAAAGGAGGAGTAACAACTTTTCTATATGGCACCATATGAAATTCCTCTTCAACAACGATATCACGAATGATATTGCCGTTTTCTATGTAATGAAAAGTCCTGTGTAGTGTACTGAAATTCTTTCTGAGAGAAAAATAATAACGTTACTAGCATTTTATTTAAAGGCCATTTTGTACAAAAGTGAGATCACCAAAGAATTTGGGGGCAAGGATATATTATTATTATTTTTTACATTTTTGAGATAGTATCCTACACCTACAAAATAAGTAAAGATTTTTACTTTTGGGCCAATTAATATGTATTGTGCAACTAAATACATAGTTTGTTTATGTTACTAATCAGAACTTAAGGTGATAAAGACGATGCAGTAGATTCTTCATAAAGAAGCATAAATTGTTCCTGTCTTAATTCTTCTCCTATTTATTGCTTGATATACGCCCGATTTCTGAATTAAGTATTGCAGTTGAGAACAACTTAAGTATAGTTCTGTCGCATTGAAACCTTAACAACTGAATCAGACAAAACGATACTTAAATCGTTCTCAGCTTGAATACTCAATTCAGAAATCGGGCGATATTTATCACCTGGTAATCAGAGTACCTATGTTTTGCTAGAACAGTTTATTCGTTGTTAGAGTACGAATATACTATCACATCCCTAATTTAAAGGGTGTCAACCTACACCGTGACCTGACTTTAGATAAGACACATTGGTGTGGGCCTGACTTAGGATTTGAACTCTGAAAAGCAGTAGTGTCCCACTGAGTTATTAAGGTTGTTATATATTTAAAATCATTTTTTTAAAACAAAAAAAAAGCCGTGTAGTGTCGGCTTAGACTACCACTACCCCATTTCTACGCGTGGGTGATCGTAAGAGGCGACTAGCGGTATAGGGGCTTTTTAAGTGGTTTTTGGCTTTTTAAGTGGTTGGAGACCCGTCACCAAAAACATTTATTATTACCATCTTTTCCCCAATCAACTTCCAAAAGAGGCTGAGGAATTTCTCATTCCAAAGCTCTGGCTACCCCGTTAAGGGATTTATAGCCGTGAGTATATGTATGTATGTATGTAAATAAAAACGTGATACACATTAAAACACTGGTTCCGTGACTAGTGGTGCTTCCAGTTTGAATTTCAAAATCAAAGTTGGTAGTTTCTAGTATGGCTGGCGCGAAGACGGTGGTCACAAGGAAAAGTTATCTCAAAAGCTTTCATACTTTACCAAACTCGTTAGTCTATTTGGTTTTGGATGTTTTTTATTCAAAAAGCTTAACATTATTTGCAAAATAAGAATAAAATATTTTAAAAACTGCACATTACTACAATGTAAGTGTGATTAGTTTGAGAATTAATTATAATACACGATGTTGATGTTTTATGATGCTGTATAGTGTGTAAGAAGCGACTTTGGGCACCGAGGTTATTTAAGTGATTGTTACGCTATGAGGCTGAAGACTCATCACCAATAAGCTTTTATTTTGCAATAGTATCTGTACTCTTCTTTCAAAAGTGTTTGAATCGTTTCTAGTTTATAGGATCTGACTTGCCCTTTTTGAGAGATATAGCTGTAAGTATATTTGTGTATGTTATGTTTACCTTTGGAAAGTGTTTCAACGTCATCATATTTGCTCAACAGAGTGCCGGATGTTTCCTACGAAACTATGATTATTTTACTGAAGTTACTTATTAGGATTCTCTGTTTAGTTTTCCGTCACTTAGTTATGAGGCAGCAAATGACAATAGTAAAATATTTATTATTGCTAAAAATAGCATAATGAGCGATAGCTATTCATTGTGAAGCATGAAGGTCATGCTTATCAACTATTAGCACTTTCGTATTACGAACTAACCGAAATAAAACATCAACGATGTATTCCGGAATATTACTAAATATGGATAAAAGAGAGTCTTATATTTTACATTTATAAATCACACGTACATACACTCACGCCATTTGTGCCCATTGGGGTACGCAGAGACTATTGATCGCCACTTCGTACGATTCTGGCAAACCACTTTAGCTTTGCTAACATCTATCAATATTCTCATATATTTCTAAATCTATGTATGTTAAGAAGTTTTGGCTATCTAGCTGACTCAACAAAAAAATCTAATCATTTCAATATAAACGCAAATAGAAAGTACCACCTTTGGCTTTTCAGATTGTTAAAGCTAGTTCGTGTAACTATTAATCTATACTTATAATAAATCTGTAGAGAGGTCAATTCTGTACATGAAATATATTTTCAAAATAACCATCAGGTGGTGATTAGGGATCGATACTGATGCCAAAAATGCAATCAGTAAAATTTTTGTCTGTCTGTCTGTCTGTCTGTCTGTCTGTCTGTCTGTCTGTCTGTCTGTCTGTCTGTCGGTTTGTATGTTCCTTATGGAAACAAAAACTACTCGACGGATTTTAACGAAACTTGGTACAATTATTCTTCATACTCCTGCGCAGGTTTTTGTATACTTTCCAGCAGAGTAGTAAAGGGGAATTTTGGGTAATTTTGGGAAAAAGGGAGAAGTTACTCCATTTTTTAAGCTTCTGTCGCGTGTGCAGCCTCAATGGTTAAACTTACATAGAAATCATGTGTGACGGAAATATTCTTCATTAAATTATCTAAAAAAAAATCCTCAGCAGTTTATGTCTATCTTTTACGGTTGACTCACAATAACACGTGTAATTCCTGATAACTAAGCAGTTCGGATCATTCTGATTATATTTGTTTACTCTTACGTTTGTAAACGTCCCACTCATCCCAAATTTAAAAAAGGTGACATTATTACCTATTCAAAAAAAAAAATCATAGAAATCGGTAGACAAACACCGAAATTATACATAAAATAAGCCATCGCGCCCGTGATCAAAACCAAATCTTTACTAATTTACATATAACATACTAGATGGCGCGAGTAGTTGCATCCTAAATCACGTAATGATTTATATTTTAGATTGTTATAAATACTTCATAGCGTTTTATTAAAAAATTTGCTATTAAACGGAAATACTGAACCGTTCATCAAAGCGCATTTAAAATCACCAAACTACACTGTTTAGGGAGTGCTGTAAATTTAATAAATTGAAAACATTGGGCTGAATTTTACAATGCTTGAGCAGTGACTGAAGAAAGAAACCTCAGATATTTAAAAAAACAACGCTACCCGTGCGAAGCTGGGACGATCCACTAGTCATTAATAAAATCTATTCAGCCTTGTTATAGTTAGATAAAATAAATTTTATTCCATTTAAACATACAAGTTAAATTCAGAATAATATTTATATATTGGTTTCAATAATCCAAAGCTTAAAATCAACTCTATCATGTTAAGTATAAGTCTCAATTTATTTTGATATCCCTTTATATTATTTTCAAAACAAATCTGCTTTTATATTTGTCATAAACGTTGAATAACAAGAACTAGAACACCAACCGTATGCATTGCTGCATGCTCGAACCTTAGTTATTAGATTCCAAATACCACACGATTAATGGGAAATATATTTTCTATTTTAAAAGCGGCAAGGCAGCTAGCACATTTATAAAAGAAAACTTTAAAGTAAGAATGGATGCCCAGAATATTAAGTAAGGAAAATCGTTGTTTTTTTAAATAAATTTATGAAGATGGTTTGGGCACATAGAGGGGATGGATTTTACTGGTGAAACGCATATATAGAGCTAATGTAGGATGTCAGCAGAGAAAGTCCACGGAAGACATATACGAGTATGGATCTAGTATAGAATTTGCTCAAAAAAGCAGGCGTCTGAAATATGAAGAATAAAAGGGCATGTATGAAAAGATGGAAGGATGTGTATGGATCTAGAAAATTTCAAGAATCGAACAAAGTGGCGATCAAAAGCCTCTGCCTACCCCAATGGCAACTAACGGAGTGACACCCACGAGAAAAAAGTTAATGCTATTCTAAGCCAACACTAAACAGCTTATCCTTTATCTAAGGAACATACAAAAAAAATTGCTAGCTCTTATATTCACCTTTATAACTGGAATTTTGAGCAAAAACAAATATCGACCCGTTCGCCTTTACTTACTGTTACAAATCGAATTATTTCATTTCTCTCACTGACATTCTCCGACCTTAATTGGGATCGGACTTGATTTATGAATATTATAGATATGAAAAAACTGATACACTTTAACTCGGCCAAGTACGAGATTTATATTGTTGAATGTTGTTAACAAGGACTATGTTGATTTACCAGTTTTGTTTTATAATTGGAGTTAAGCTGAGTTAAAAGAGACTGATGATTTTGTTGATGTTCGATGGTTGATTATAGCATTTCCAAAAACCTCTGAATATATTATATAAATACTGTTTGTATAAATTATGTACATCTATACGTTCACGCCGAGAATTCTCGAAAGTGTGGCATGATTGTAATACTTCTGAACATCACGTGACAGTTGTGGTCACCTGGTGTGAAGAGTACCCTACTTTTAGCAATACAGGCTTATCTCCGCTTTTTTCGAAGACCATTTCAAATGACTGCATACAACTCAGTTATGTAGGTTCCTCACGATTTTTTCTCCGCCGTTATCAACTTTGATAAGTTTACTAAACACATGACTTAAAAAATAAAACATTCTGTCCGGCTCGATTGAACGACGACGTTTTGAACTAGCGTCTCCTGTTTGAGAAGCGGTGATTCTCCCCCTGAGCAATGTAGAAATGACGGTTTATCTGAAATTATTTATAAAAAAGTAGTATCAATAAAATGAGCTTGATGTAACATGAAGTTTTATAGTTATTATTGTTAGTACGAAACTGAAGTTTTAAAAATGTTAACTGGAAACAAGCCCGACAAAACAAAGGCTAGCGAAATTGAAATCCCTATATGGCTTATCATTATTAATATTTCCCTGCCAACCTTACTGAATAAATGACGAACAATATAACGTATATTGGGCCTCCTATGAGTTCTACATGTGAAGGGCTCGGCAGAACATAATACACTTTAGTTAGGGAATTTCATTTCTTAAGATATAAATAAACAATCCCGTACACAATTTTATTAAAATATTAGTCCGTTTTGCAGCAGTTCTTATCCGAGAACCCCCTTGCACGTTTTTAAAAATATCTGAATTCGTTTCTTACAATCATCTTACTGAGAATAAATAAAATTAGCATAGTAAATATCAACCCTGTCGTTTCTATCGGACCATTAACAAGCTCTATTGTTGAACTACATTTGCAACGTAAGGTGTAGGCCTGACACAGGATTCGAACCCACACCCAATTCTACCTAGTGTTAACGGGCGAGCTACTACCCACCAAGCTATTAACTTACCTACCCCAAGTAGTTATCTATTAAATGGTGCATATAGGAAATGATAAGCGGCGCGGCAGCCCGGGCGGACGCGGCCATACAAAGAGCACGGCAGTCTAAACGGAATTTCTCACGCGGTCAGACGCGCCGTCACCGCGCTCGTAAAAACGCGACAAACCCATACATTTGGATTACACCAGGTACTAAAAACATCATTTTCAACTCTACATATCATACTTTAGTGCTGGTTCACATAAAAAAATGCGCGATTTTTAAAAGTTTCACTAATGATCCGTGATGACGGACAAGCCTTGTAGTGAAGACGTATTTCAGATGTGCTCGATGTCCCACTAATATGTTTACCTTATGGAAATGTGTTTGGATTTCAGTTGACTGATTCTATATTTGCGCTACTAATTTTAGTTACCTACATTCCATTGAATGTCAACGCGGCGTAATTGAGATTGTGAAACATGGAATTGTAACATTAAACACCTTCACAGAATTTAAGTTCCGTTTAAGTCGTGTACAAACCATTTATTAAACTAAAAAACAGCGTTTTTACTAGCTATTTTATTCATAAGTTTTTGTTAAAATATGTCTTCATTAATCATAACATTAATTGCGTATTTGCCTGGCGTAAAACTTGTTTAATTATGTTATTTATAGTATAATCATTACCTAGATGAACTTGTTGTTGTAACATACATACATACATAGATATACACACGCCATTAATTCCCATTGGGGTAGGCAGAGACTATCGATCGCCACTTCGTACGATCCTGACAAACCTCTCTAGCTTCGTTTACATCCATCAATCTTTTCATACATGCTCTTTTATTCTTCATACTTCGGACGCCAGCCTTTTTGAGCACACTCTCAATTTGGTCCAAGTGTGTTCTCCGTGGTCGTCCTCTACTAACATTTCCATCCACACTAGCTCTATAGATCCCTTTTACCAATTTTCTATCATCCATCCTCTCTATGTGCCCAAACCATCTCAACATTCCTTTTTCTATCTTTCTTACAATATCATCTTTCACACCACACTTTTCACGAATAACGCTATTTTTCACTCGGTCACATAATCTAACATTACAAATTGTTGTAACATATTCTAATAATATCATAAATCTTTATTTTAAAAAGTATAGCCCTATTGTGAAATTTTAATTCTAAAAACATGTCATAATATTTCAGTCCTGAAATGCTTCAGAACATAACTTCATCATTACACCAATTTTTAATGTTCGTCATGAAGAATACATCATTCTATACTGTACTTGTGCAAAAAGTAACATTGTATTACATGAAAAAATAAACCCAGAATTCTATGTTTTGCCAGTCAGGAATCTTTTTACGGTTTTAACAAGACTAAGGTAAACTGCTCCTGTAAGAAAATAGAGGTCCGACAACAAATTTCAATTTAAGCTCCTTTGAGACCTTTAGCCAACTCGTGAATATCAAGCAGGAACAACTAAAAATACAATGAGGCACTTGTTAGTGTCGGAAACTAAAGAATTGTACGTTTCAATAACAGATTTCAATCTGTAATTATTCTATCCAATTTTATTTATTCATCGTATCTACTTTGGTAGATCAGTGGGAAGAGCATGGTGATAGAAGTCATAGAGTTGGAGACCTAAACTAAGTCTTTACTAGGCGTCTCTTTTAGAATCATATGCGTGATAAAGGTTTTACAGAGTTATACTTAATCATAACATACATAACATAACATAAACGTTCACGCCGAATATCCCCGAAGGGGTTGGCAGAGGTACTAATACTTCTGAACATCACGTGACTTTGTCACCTGGTGTTCAGAGTACCCACGTTTTGCATGGACAGTGTACTCACGTGATAGGGGGCAGGCCTATCGCCGTAGTAAGTAGTTATCTATACTTAATCATATCCGAAATTTAGCTAAAAAGTGGAAACTCTGGACACCAGTTGGTTAAGTGAGAGATTTTATCGACAGACTGATCGAGTTTCATACAAAAAATAGAACTAGATACATATTCGTGCATTTCTTTTACTTCTTAACGTTTGGCGTAAAGTAAACGATTCGATAAAAATCGCGCTCACTCGGGTGTACAAAAATGTCATGTGATAAATAAAAGATGTTATTAAAGGAAAGAAAAATTTCTTTCCTTTAATAACATCTTTTATTTATGAGTAATAATCCCCACATGAGGAATTCATGTCAAAAACATTAAATAATGTCATGTGATATTGAGAATAATTAACCTTTGCCTCCTCTGCGCGGTTATACTGTGTAAACGATATTTTTATGCTAAAACGATGTGCAGTATCTTTATATTACAGTATATATTTACTAAAACTATTGAATATCTTATTATTTTGATTTTGTCTCGTTTTAATAGTCAGAGAACATAAACTGAATAGGTGAACATAAAATGTGTTAATCTTTTCTAATCTGATGTTAGAACGTAGTTGATTGCGGAGTTTATCTCTCTAGAACACAAGGATTATCCGCGCAAGATAACAATTTAAGATAATGTTAATTAGCTCGTTTCTGTATTTATATGTTTAAGATACTAAATGAAGTCTTTCAACATAAGAAATGTTTTAATAACAATGTTTAAAATACATTTTCGCTTCGCTTTCTTTATCCTATGTGATGTAACTTTAAAATGATGCATATTCCAAAAAATGCACCCAATCAAAACATTATACCTATAGTTGACCATAGAATAACCTTAAAAATAACACTGTTACATATACTAAAATTCTTTCTAAAATACCTTAAAGTCTAGCCGTAGTATTTCATCACAAAAAGTCAAAAGAAAGTAGAGAAAGATCACTTCTACGTTCGTAAACAAGACAACATGAAGACTAGTCACTTCAAGCGACTGCAATTGACAGAAGTAATGCGATATGTCAACATCTAACAACTTTCTGAATAACCTTTCGATATTTCTATTACCAGCTAAATAATACAGGAAAATATTGTGTTATTTGTTTGTTTCTGTTTGTTCAATAAGATCCGGTTATAAAAAGTTTACATCCTATATCGTCAAAAGTTCAACAAAGGAGTCAACCTATTCACATGAATCTAATTTTGACGTATGATAACTACTAGTATTTCCTCTGTTTTACTGTATAGTTCACATTTATTTTATTATTTATAAAAGCGACAGCTCAAATAATATGTCTAAATGTTCACATGTATCAGCCACATAGTGCGATACTATTTACTCACACTAAAACCTCTTAAGCTTTTACTGCATCATGATGCTTCAGAAGTTCTAATTTGTCTTTCACATAAAAGGTTTCTTTTTAATACAATTGCTCAAAAAGTGGCGTATTACAGGGACGTATAGCGTTCGGGAAGTGGGCTATTACACACTCGTGCTTTTTCTTTACCTTTCCCGCACTAGTGCGTTTTCTTTCCCAACTGTCAAAATAATGTCTATTTTAAAGAAAAACCAACCATAAAGATTTTACTAAAAAAATCAAAGAAGTTTTTATGATTCATGTTAATACGTGGCATAGGTCGTATTAACATGAATCAACAACAACAAAATAATAGGCAAAATCGACTAATTTGTTTCGATATCTGATTTAATGATTTGATAGAATTAGTGAGGTTAGGTTTCATTACATTATAACTCATTAAATTTCATTTTCATTTCATATCAACAAAAAAATTATACATAAGACTTGGCTGTATGGGCATAGTTTCCTTTGCCTACCACAATAAGTGAAGAAAAAATGTCGCCATTTTCCAGAAATAATCTTTGGGAGTTTAGTTGTTTTGTTAAATTGCTTAATTTTTTCGCAACTGTATTAAAAATAGTCGTTCAGTACACGTACGGAACCGTCATTGCAACTCGTTCCGACTGTCAACCCTCGCCTTCGGCTCGGGTAGACATTTGTCGGAACTCTTTGCAATGACAGCCATTCCGTACTAGTAATGAAATATACTATTTATAAAAAGAGCTTCTAATCTTTTATGCCGTTAATTCAAAAGCCCACGGGACTTAATCTGGAACAAAAAAAGTTATTCATATTTCCAATGAGACTCAAAACTCTCAGGCTGGTCACGCGACCAAAGCAATTTATTCAGACCTAAACCTTTGTTATATGAACTGTGAAATCAATAATATTGGATTCCAAGTGGAGTATAATTTGTGAAAAACATTTGTTCAGCTTGTTCGAAGGTCACAGTTGCGCCACATCTGATAAAACATCGGGAGAGCACACGGTTGATGGCTCACCAAATTGAAGCTCATCTTGGTATGATACGGTGTCATTTTATTACCTACCGTAATACCGATAGAACCTTATCGCATTGTCTTATTGTTTGGTCATTGTTTTGTTAACAATGTGTTTGATATATTAAGTTTTATGGAATAACTTATCCATAACTAACTGACTGAATTAATAATAGATTGGCATGTCAGATGTACTCGTAATATAATATTATAAACTAAATACTTGATAACATGACAAATACTCACGCCGTTAGTTCCCATTGGGGTAGGCAGAGACTATCGATCCCCACTTTATGTGATCCTGGCAAAACTCTCTAGCTTCGTTTACATCAATCTGTCTTTTCATACAAGCTCTTTGATTCGTGATACTTCAGACGCCTGCTTTTTTTGGGCACACTCTCAATTTGGTACAAGTGTGTTGAAGTAAATACTTTATGGAAGATAAATTAACGTACCTAACCTATCGCATGTTGATATACATTTTGAACGTATCTCGCAACTTATGAAATTAGCTGTTACGCTCGGATCAGATTCAATTATAGGTAGATCCCTTGAGAAAATATCGTGATAACAAGTAACAAACTATTTGTCACTCAATTTTTTCTTTTACTAATACTATAAATATCACACAACTTTTTAAAGATCAAATAATGCTATAAAAATTATAACAATAAGCTCTTGTATTATATAACACAAACATATTTTTAATCATGCTCTTAGTTCGCATTGGGTTAAGTAGATACTATAGTATTATAATACATACATACATACATGTTCTCACGCCATTAGTTCCCATTGGGGTAGGCAGAGGCTATCGATCGCCACTCCGAACGATCCTGGCAAACCTCTCTGGCTTCGTTTAAATCGATAATAATGGAATATCGATGTCCATAGAATAGGCATAGAATCTATGCCATGGACATCGATATTCCATTCTATGTCATAGATGATAGGTGACTAGCATCAAGGTCTTGAAGTTGTGGGTTTGATTTCCACGAAAAACAACTTTTTTATTATTATTTAAGATTAATTATATTTATATAGGTAATACGAAGTACCTATTAAGTATTGTTGAAAGAAAATAATAATTAGGTATTAACTTGATTATCTTTAATGTAGTAACAGTACGCTATACACACGTATGAACACACATATACATATTGTGTACGAACCATGTATAGCGTCTTCATCAGATTAAATTTTCAATCAAGTATTAACGAACTAAGCTCAAAGTTCCACTGACTAAATGATTTAAATTAAACATGTTTTGTGATAATCAGAGACAAGAATCACGTTGGCTGTGACAGCTGGGTCTCGATATAAAACTTTTCGAGTTAAACTCGAATCGTTTATTCGAAATTAAATCCGAATTTCATAGTCAGTTGATTCGAAAACATAATTTCTTATTAATGCCTATCGAAAATATAATTCTTAGTAATGTAAAAACATATTGATAGAATTTACTCAGTTTTATTTAGGGGATGATTCTCAATTTAAAAAGTCTTTTTAATATTTAGGCTTGGATAATTATATCCCTTAAGGAAAAGAGATAATATGTGTCGAGATATGTAGCGTTCTTTAAAGTATATTTTTGAAAAAAATATATATTTTATTTCTGGTATTTCTTTTATCAATATATATAAAATATATAATCAAAAACAAAATAATCGATATGCTGCTGTTTTCGTTAATAATTTGTTTGCGGTTGTGTAGTAAAAGAACAATTTAAAAACTGTGTCGGTCGCCAAGTAGAGCATTTACTAAATAGTTCTACTTAAGTACTGCTATCTGCAGTACCGGGAAATAGCAGATAATTATAATCTGCGCTTCCTACGTTCATTTTATTAAATTGCTGGGGTTCAGTGTTCAAAGACAGTCGTAACATTTCCCTCGAGATACTCGCTTGGTTTATTGAGCTGGAAGCTAAGGTGTATCTTAGTTCTATTTCACGTTAATATTAAACTAGTGTCACGGTTTTCTTTTAGTTTGAAATATTCAAGTTTCTTCAATTACTGCTTAAAATCTCAAAACTCGAAATATATATAGCCTAAATTATTTCAGGAGATTATAGTTGCAGAATAATTAAAATCAGTTACATGCTTTCAGAACCTATATATTACGGACAAGCAAGCACACAAACAAATACTTTATCTTTAAAATTAGTATAGATAGAGCACTTCTGAATATAAAAAAATACTGTAGCTTTATGCTTATAAAAAAAACCTTCATGGTGGTTCAGTAGTTACAAAGATTTGCCCTTACAAACCATCAAACAATGTTTCAAACTTAGCCTCTATATGATCCATTCGTTTCATAGGATGCACAAATTGTGAGTTTGATAGCAATATGTTATTGATGTTATGAGCCCGTTGGTTCCCAATATTATTTATTGGCGGGGAACCTCGCTGTTTCGGTACAATGGTAATTAGTTTTATAACTTTTCTTATTGTCTTCTTGCAGGATACACAGATTTATGCCTTTTCTGGTAAATGGTATTGTGTAGGATATACATTTACCCCAAGTTTTGATATATACCGTTTGTTTATAAGACTATTTTGCTTTATTTTATTCATGATCAGTATTCAATTTTTTAATATTGAAACTGAAAAACATACGTAAATTTTATACAAAATTACAAAATAAGCATTTTTTTATTTCAATGGAGATTTGTATTAAATACTTAAAAATTGAATAAAGCAAAAGCATTTAAAACAAATCATTAAAACTTCGTGTAAAATTAACGTCATTTTGCCAACGGTTAAATGACTTTAATAAATAAAGGCGGAAAATTATGGAGCAAATACACAAGACGGAGCATGGAAAGTCAAATGGCTGCAAGCTAAGCAACATTGAGGCTCATTATTAATAATTGAAAAGAAAATAAAGGCAGAAACCATTGTTCTTGTACGTATAACTTCAAAATTCTGGCTTTTGTTTAAGGCCATATTAAGTTAGAATAATCATAAATATCATTTTAGTAATGATAGTAAAATAATACTAATTCTTATATCTATCTATTAATTGGAGCCAAATCTTTCTAATATTTTTAATTAAATTCTTCATGAAAAGAATACATTGTTTTAATACAATAAGTTTGATACACTCAAATTTACACTTTTATCTGTTCTCAAACTTCTGTCAAAATCTGTGGTCGAGTCAAGATGACATACACATACGTACATATACTCACGACTATGTTTCCCTAGAAGGGGTAGCCAGAGCTAAGAAATTATAAATTCCTAAGCCACTTTTGGAAGTTGAGTGGGGAAAAGATGGTAAAAATAAAGGTTTTTGGTGATGGGTCTCCAACCGCATCGCCCAAAAAACCCTTAAAAGCCCCAATACCGTTAGTCGCCTCTTACGTACACCCACCGGAAGAAATGGGGTAGTGCTATTCTAAGCCGACACTACACAGCAATCTAAGCCGACACTACACAGCAATTTTTAAATAAGCTGATGGTAATTAGAATTTCGTTCTCTGATAGATAAGCATAGCTTTTTTGCTTGTGTATTTCGTCACTCTAATAATTACCGAAGTGTGCAGACGAAACCTTAATGAAATGGGTAGGTGAGGTAATTGGTTAAGTACCGTTCTTGGGGCGGCTACTCTTTTATTTTTGATCAATTTAACCCATATCGGTTAGCAGCACGGTGAATACAAGCTTTTAGCCTTTCAGGCGCTTTTACTACGAGTTGGCTATAATAAATCTAGGTGATTTATTTAATTTGTTCTTTTCTGGTACTAAACCTAACAGGATTGGAAGATAATTATCCGATTTTCAACAACGTTTAATCACTGATAATCATAATGTTTGTGTCGTTTTAATTGATCTTTTTTAATATCAAGTTGAAAATATTATAAATTAGAAATGTTTTTTCAGTATTTAACTAATCATTTCGAGTAAGGCTGATTGATATCTCATTATATCTTTTAGTTTTTATTAAAAAGCCCAACATTTTCATTTATGTTATAGAAAACTTTACCCACATATTTTAAGTTAAATTTACTAAGACATTTGCTAGTTTCTGAGAATCTGCTAGCATAAATTTAAGCCCTGTCAATTGAATCAGATTACAATTGTGTTGGAATTGAATCTGCTTTAGATAGAAATTTTAGTTACGTTGCGAGACTTGCGAGCCATTTTAAAGTTTGATACTTTTATTCTTTATAACTGTTATAATATAAATTATTCTCGTAAACAACCGTGATAGCCCAGTGGGTAGAACACTCGGTTATCGTGCAAGCGACTAGTGTTCAAATCCTGGGTCGGGCCTACACCAATTTGTCTTTTCTAAAGACATATGTGTGGTTAATTTATCATGGTTGTTAACGGTGAGGGAAAACATCGTGAGGAAACCCACATGGCTGAGTTGTACTTAGTCATGTGACAGTGTATTCGTACAAAACGGCGATAGGCCTGCCCCCTATCACGTGAGTACACTGTCCATGCAAAACGTGGGTACTCTGAACACCAGGTGACAAAGTCACGTGATGTTCAGAAGTATTAGTACCTCTGCCAACCCCTTCGGGGATATTCGGCGTGAACGTTTATGTTATGTTATATTATTCTAGTAAACAGTTTGTAATTTGAGTTAAGATTAAGCAATCACGTCCACGTATAAAAGATACTAGGAGATATGACTTTAATCAACAAATTATAAGTCCTTCACTGCTTTGCACGAATAGCAATGCAATCAACTCTTGAGCAAATCTTGAGTCTAATGCTGTTAATGTATGTTAATAATAGACATTAGACTATCCAGTGATTACCCTTTTTCACTCTTCTCTCAATATCTTCGACATACTTTCTATCTCTAGTAAACATACTTTCCAGATATACAACCTTATTTACTTGTTCCACTCTCTTACCATTAATCTCAATCACGCATTTGGTCATATTCTCCTCTAAATAAAATAAAATAATATGTCTTTTAACATTTTATACCAAAAATTCAAATACTCCCGTTTATAAAATAACACGCATTTATTGAATATTGGATAACAACATTAACTTAACATACGGCAAAATAAAATATCAACTAACAAATACGTTATATAGAGTGGAAACTAACACCACTTGTGCAAAATTGCTTTCCACAAAATGTTATTTGAAATAGTATATTAGTGCCGCCGGCAGTGAAGTCGGCTCGCTTTGAACTATCCTAACATAATGCTCTTATATAAGCAGAATGTTTTCTCACAACGCCATACGACAAGTGTTTCTATCTAGCCTTTATACAGTACAGTATACAGTTTTGGAAGGCACTTCTACAAGTCAAAATCTATAAATCTAGAGACTTTCAAGCTGACTACTGGGTGATATGATTACAGGTAGAACACAAGGTGTTGCTTTAAATATTTGATAGGTTCCCTAATTCATCCTAGTACAGCGTTCGAATATTTTCCGCTTTTCTAGAAGCTCTTCATCATTATACTAACTGCTTCCATGTTGTAACGGTTTTAGCATTTTCCCACTCAGTTGGTGAGTTTAATCCACACCACCATACTACTGGATGAATCAACCGATTGACGAAAAGTTAATTCCATGCTTTGGGGGCACTTTAGAACGTTGATTTCAGCTAGAATCTGCTAAATTAGTTGTTTATGTTTGCTTACTTGACTTGAAAAGACCTTCGATCAGGACCTGCACAAGCTCTTGTGCTGTTTGTAAATAAAGCCTTCTATATGACCATAACCTTAATATTATTATTAATCTATTATGCTGTGTAGTGTCGGCTTAGAATAGCACTACCCCATTTCTTCCGGTGGGTGTATGTAAAAGGCGTCTAACGGTTGGATTGGATTTTTGGGTTATGAATATTTTATTGCTTTTCTTAATTTTAATTTAATTATACACACTTATATAGAAATGTCAATATTATACATTTTATAAACACTGTTTCATCCAATTATTACAAACTAGTGGATCGGCCCAGCTTCGCACTGAAATTTAGCGCAATGATTACAACTTGAAGCAATCCTGATAGTGTAGCTTTGAGATTGTGAAAGCGCTTTTATGAACGGTTCAGTATCTCCGACAATACGTACTACCCCATTTCTTCCGGTGGGTGTACGTAAGAGGCGACTAACGGTGTTGGGGCTTTTTAAGGGATTTTTGGGCGATGCGGTTGGAGACCAATCACCAACAACCTTTATTTCACCATCTATTCCCCACGCAACTTCCAAAAGTGGCTGAGGAATTTCTAATTCCATAGCTCTGGCTACCCCTTTCTAGGGATTTATAGCCGTGAGTATATGTATGTATGTATGTATGTTTCTTCATGATAAGTATTCAATGTTTTAAAATTGAAACTGAAAAAAATACGTAAATTTTAAGTGAAATTACAAATTAAGCATTGCTAAAGTTTAATTTCACTTTTGTTATGTTTTGTTATTTTGATGTAGAATGTTACAAACCCATTTCTTTCCGTCGGTGAATTATGAAGCAACAAATATATCAGGAGCTTGTTTAAATATGTCTATAAATATCTATCCCCTCAACTTCTTGAAATTGCTGAGGTTTGGCAATTTCATAGCTCTGGCTACCTATTTCGTGATATTACCCGTAAACTTTTTCACACCATTTATAAATTTTATTATGCCAGTCACAAAATTGGTTCAAAAAAAATTACGTATTGCATATTAAATTTGCGAATTTTAAAATGAATCGACGACTTGGTAATATGAAAATCTTATGCACATGTGAAGTGTGTTTGATCTTGTTATCGAGTGCGATGACGGAGGGGAGCTCATAACTTGAATGAGGAAAAGATTCTAAAATCGATAAGAGAAAATTGCTTCAGAAAGCTGAAAATAGGCTTTACCCAGATTTATTTTTATACAGACATACAAATATATATAATATATATACAGCTATAAATCCCTAGAAGGGGTAGCCAGAGCTAAGGAATTAAAAATTCTTCAGTCACTTTTATTGTTTTATCCAATTGACATTTCTATGTAAGTGTGTATAATTAAATTAAAATTAAGAAAAGCAATAAAAAATTCATAACCTAAACTTAATGGCCAGCATTTAATTACTTTTCCTGAAAACCGTGTCTTTGGACAAATTACTGGGCAAAGATGTACAATTAATTTATATGATGATATTTATTTTCATTACTCTTGTGCGCACGAACCTTCAATTAGTATATATTTCTTCACTGTATATTTTTATAAATTTCTATACTTTTTTATTCTGTTTTCCTTTAGTAATGAAGATATTTTTTTAGTTACTTAATACATACATATACTCACGGCCATAAATCCCAATATGTGGTAGCCAGAGCTTTGGAGCTAGAAACTCCTCAGCAACATTTAAAAGTCGATAGAGAAGAAGATGGAAGAAATAAAGTATCATTGGTGATGAGTAACCGCATCGAACATAAGTCGCCTCTTACGAAGCCCGTGGGTAGAGAGAGAGATAGTAGTTATATTCTAAGCCGGCTCTACACGGCATTTTTTTAGTTACTTCTATATCTAATCAATTAACAAATTAGTTGTTATGTATCGTCCGCTTACTTAACGTGTAAGGTACATGTTAAGCAAAATTTTTTGATATTCTCTCTCTTTTGCAAACGAGCACACACCATTTCTAGAAGTCTGTTAATTCCTTATCAAATTAACCATTATTTTATGTTATAATGAAAAAGTTGATATAATGCTCAACTCAAATTAATTGAACGTTATACCTGAACTAGAAGTGCGTAATGGTTTTTGGAACCTGATTTATTCTAATTAATGAAACCGCTATGCTCGGACAGGTTCGATGCAACTTAATTAGAATTTCAAAGCTAAATGAGCATCGAAACAAAAGTGATAAATGATCGTGTATTTCCACCCAAATCACATTTAATCTTGTCTAATTTTGCTGTAAAAATGCTTCCATAGTAGTAAAACTAAAGAAAACTAGTTATCGTAGAAACAAACGGTTATGTAAGTGTAGAATACAATGCATTCAAATCCTGAATATGGACTAAATGAGTCGAGGCTTTTTACCTCTAAAATCAACAAACCTATACTTACTTTTTTCATTCTAATCATTTCAATAAGCAAATGTTACAGCTACATAAACTCAACATGTATACATACGTTCATATCTCACAACTATACATCCTAACCGGAATAAGAAAATCCTCAGGCATTTTCGAAAATTATTTGGTAAAAGATTGAAAAACAAAGATTGTTTTGTGATGAACTCCAGCCACATAGCCAAACAAATGCTCTTAAGCCCAAACCCATGCCACCTCTTACAACAGCAGCGGAAAAAATAGGGTAATGTAATTTATTGGACATCTACCGAACATGTTTCCAGCAAATCTTTCCATTCTTGGGTTGTCTGGAAGAGATCGCTCTTAGTGATAAGACCGCCAGTTGTACTTTGGCTTATGTACCGATCTTTTTTTTGTAATGATTGTTTTTTTGTGATGTGCAATAAAGAGTTTTTATAATTATTATTATTTATTTTATTAATGCCGACACTACATAGCTATAGGTACACTCGACTTTCCAATGGATGATCCTTAAATGAAACAGCAATTTCAAAGTGGGTAAAGAATCATAAAAAACCGACAGATGATAAGTACAAAGACTGTTTAACATTGATTTATTGGTCTTCATCCTGACAACCTGTATAAAATAACAATTTATATATGCTTGTCTGCACACAAGACACGGTGAGACAAAAAAATATATAAAGTGGTTGTACGCATTCACTAATTGAACTAGGAGTTCTAGAAAACATACATACATATATTTTTGCCATTAGTTCCCATTGGGGTAGGCAGAGACAATCGGTCGCCACTTTGTACGATCCTGGGACATCTCGAGCTTGATACTATTTCCACCAAGAGTACATGCAAGGAATATTTACAAACCTTTCTTTACTCATCGCTGTAAGTAACGGAAAACTAGAGGGTCAGACGGAATTTATATAATTTGTTTATCCAGTTTAATTTACTGAGAAAGTAAAATATGGTCAAGAAAAGAAATAATTGGTCACATTCATTGTTTGCTGTATAGTGTCGGCTTGGAATAGCACTATACCATTTCTAGCCGAGGGTGATCGTAAGAGGCGACCAAGTGTGTAGGCGCTTTTTAGGTGAGTTTTGGGCATTGTGGTTGGAGACAGACCAACAATTATTTATTATTACCATATTTTCCCCACACAACTTCCAAAAGTGGCTGAGGAATTTCTCATTCCAAAGCGCTGGCTACCCCGTATGTATGTTTTATTTGTTTTATTATTTTTGAGGTATTATGTTTGCTAAGCAAACAATATGGCTAAAGTAGGTATATAAGTCATCAATGAAAGTGAAATATAAAATCAATCAACTTTATTGGATCCGCTGCAAAATAATTGGCTACAATTACATTTATTGCTTGTAATCATACTTGTAATATTGGCTTTACTACTTCAATTACGTTTATTCGCCGTTTTATTGGCATTTCTTTGTCTTCCATTTTTACGATATATCTGTCACAAAAATATGATGCTTCATTAAAGCTTTCTAAAGAACTATCATTAATTAGAGCTCGTTTGTTTTGATTGAAAATGTTTTTCCAAGTCATTAATTGAATTTGCGCACACAGTTTTTTTTTATAAAGACTTTATTTCTAGCAGAAAATATCGTGTAACATTTGCACGGAAACAATACACAAATACTAAAACTGAAATAAACGTAAAGCTCAATTTTGCTAGCTGTAAACCGATTGCAACTACTGTGCAGTGAGGTGCACAGATACATTGGTCGGGAATCCAGTCCGATTTCCAATGAAGGATTCGACATGTCAGTCCCACACATTTGGAACTCGAACGTTCTGTATTTTACGAGTGTCTATGACAAATGTTAGGAAATTTATCAGATAGACGTTGCACAGTATTGGGCGTCCGAATGCGTTTGAAAATGCTACATATTTGTATTTTTTTTACAGTCCATAAAAAATTCAAAACTAAATCATGGAAGTATTAGTAAATATTTACTTAAAAAAGAATGTAACAAAAATAAAATAAACGATAAAGACGAAAAAGAAAGATGTACGTTTTTTTATATTTTACATGTTCCAGAGTTTATATTTGCCAACGTGAAACTTTGTGTTGTTGGTTTTCATTTAAAGTTACTTATGGTAAAAATAAACTTTTGAATGCCCATCAATAAAACTGAATTGCACATCGCGACCTCAAGTTATGTGTGATCCCGTTTTTTTTCTGATATAGCGTAAAGACCATTCATTATACATTTATGTAAATAAACCAACTGTAGCAGTTAAAATTCTCAGTTATATTTTGCATACAACGTCTGAATAAAGGAACTAAGCACAGCCATTATTCAGTAATTACTGTACATTCAGTCAGATAGTGCTATCGTTTGACACGAACGCAGACCTATTGTGTTTGGCTTCAGCAAATAGGCTATCGATTTTGTAATAATGCAACATTGGTTGCTGTAGTTTTGGAATAATAGAATAAATAAAATAGGATACTTTTCGTTTAACGTGATAATTGAAACAATAGAAAATGTTAAGTAGCAGCAAATATATGTTAGCGAAAATTGCGGCATGGATTTGTTTACACGTCACCGAGCATAAACCATAATACGAAATGTGATTGCTTTTACCAATATTGCCACACCAGTATATCATCTTCTCACTCTTCCGATACAATATATCTCCGCATTAAATTTACTTATTTTTGGAATTATATAAGTAATTAAAGTGTCATTCATGATTTATTTAAGAAAATGAAAACATATATACATACATACTATAAATCCCTAGAAAGGGTAGCCAGAGCTAAGGAATAAGTAATACCTCAGCCACTTTTGGAAAGTTGTGTGGAGTAAAGATGGTAAAATAAAGGTTGTTGGTTGGTGATGGGTCTCCAACTGCATCGCCCCTAAATCCCTTAAACGCTCCCAATACCGTTAGTCGGCTCTTACGTACACCCACCGGAAGAAATGTGGTAGTGCTATTCTAAGCCGACACTACACAGCGTAACATATAGATGACATGCAAATACAAATAATCACGCCATTAGTTCTCATTGAGACTAGCTGAGAACTTTGATTGTCGCTTTGTTTGGTCTAGCGAAATCCCTCAAGCTTACTTTACATTGTATATTATATTATATGCTAATATTTTTATACCTACATGCTCTTTTATTTATAACACTTGGAATATCTACCTGTTTTAGCATTTTCCTCTATTTTATTTAGGTGAGTTTATATTAAGTGACCTTAGGCCTACACTAAGACTCATAGGTTTTATTACTACTATGCATAATACTATCCAGGAAAAATATAGTAATCAATTCACCAGATTGTCTGAAAAGTCGTATATCTGACACATTTTCCGTGATATACTGCGTTAACGCTTTGTCTATCTTTCAATTTAGTCGTAAAATTAATTGCTCTTTATTTATATCCCTCAAAGCCTTGGCTTTTTGCCTTTGACTGAACTTCAAAGTGGAACGTGCATTGTTACAAACCCCAATGTTTTTGTTAAGGGTTCTACGGGCATTTTGCGAAGGTGGCATTTAGAGTAAAACCGACTAACATTTTCGTGAATAATTTACACATTGTAACTTATATAAATTTGCAAACTTATAAATTATCGGGAGGTTTAACGATTCAGAAATTTATTTATTTTAGTTCATGGATTTAAGTTACTAGTTAATAAAGAGATAATGTAACTGTTGTGAGTTTTCTTGTTTTCTAATGACTTATAGAGTTTTTTATTACCTAATTTACTAACAATCATTTATTTGTGTATTCACGGCCAGAGCTCCAGAATGTGAAATCCTTGAGCTATTTTTAAACGTTAAGTGGCGAAAAGGTAATAAAATATATTTTTTTGGGGATGCGTCTCCAACCTCATCGACCGAAAATCACTAAAAACGTCCCAGTAACCTAAGACACGTTTTACAAACACCCACGCGAAGAAAAAACTTTTCTAAGCCGACACTACTGAACAATATATAAAGGTATTAACAAATGTTACCTATAAAATATGCCATATGTTTGTTGCTACGTAACAATTAGGTATCCTTACGATATATCAGAAAATATACTAATAGCTTTCATAATGACCTGAAACTGGTCAGAAACTTCTAAAAACCTAAACCTAAGTGCATATTAAAAACCTTATTAATGGAATTATCGACTTTTAATTTTATAACCATTTCTTCAATTTAAAATTATAACATTCTTGGTGACTCAGTACGAACAAATTTGAGTGAGATTATATAGGCACTCGAAGTTGTTTCCATAAAGTATTTTCGTGATCCGAAATAAAGGTATTTCAGCTACCTCTACTGAATCAACGCAAACGTATGAAACACGACGCTAAGACAAGGCTAAAACGTATAACATATACACTTGGGAACAATACCGTCACAAAAATATTTCATATTCCTTAAAATATACAAATTCCACAATTGAAAAATTGGCTCGCAGCTTTCTTATTCACACAAACAGACACTGTTCAAATATAGAATGGCAATACGAAAAACTCTGTTGAAATTTTCATAAAACCAAATTACATTTGCAACCTCCTTGGAGGATTTGAGCGAAACGAGAAAGTACATTTATTTGAATATGTATATATGCTAAACATTAGTATCGCAAACAATGAGCGATACTTGTTAGTTTATGTGTTTAGTGTATTATATATTCGTTGAATAAACTGAAATCCAGACTAACAACTACATTCGCATAATGATAAAACTTTTTAGACTTATTGTTTGTTTTTATTTTTGTCTTAGATTATAAATCGGTATGTATACATGTAGATGGAAATCGAATTTTACTAATTATTTTAATGTTCAAGAAACAAAAATACTTATATAAATAAAAATGTGTAGTCAGTTAACTGTCTTTTCACGGGTATGCTACTTATAATGTCACTATTATTTTTAAAGAATATATAAACTTATGATGAAATAGAAATATCTTTCATGATTTTATATTTATTATATTTTATACAGTGCCACAACAATCATCTGTACTACTCACTTCGTTAAGCTTATTCTATTATAAACAATACATAGACAATGTTAAACTCTTGAAGACTTGCTCACTCAAACATCTAGACAGAGCTGTGACGGTAAAACCAGGTATTTTATTCCCACTACCAATATCCGAATGGTAATTCCCAGCTTCGTTACGAAGGTATGCCAAAGTAAATAAACTATGTAAATGAAAATGGTCGTCGTCGTGACCTCTGCACCGGCTTGAATCACTGTCATTTGCATTAAGTATTCATCTATTCCGTTTCTTTCTCAACGATCCGCGAATAAATACTTAATTTACACCTCAAATCTTACATGCATTTGTAAGATCAGTAAGAAAGTGAAATAGGAAGGTCCATCCGAAGTTTTTAGATTGAAGAAGATACATATAAATATGCTGGTTAAGTCGCCTACCAACAATATAATCTTGGAAGTACATACATACCTACTCACGCCGTTGAATTTATTGTATGTTCTTTTATTTGAATGTGTTCGAACTTCAGCTATTGAAAATTGCTGAAGAAAGGCTACCCTCTTTTGGCATTCAGTCGACACACACCACTTAAATTTATTCTTCTGTTCTTACAATTAAATTATTCTAGCCTTTCCGGTTAACAAAAAATATCTTAGACATTGTAATTTTGCTGTGTAGTGTCGGCTTAGAATAGCACTACCCCAATTCTTCCGGCGGGTGTACGTAAGAGGCGACTAACGGTATGGGGCTTTAAAGGGATTTTAGGGCGATGCGGTTGGAGACCCATCACCAACAACCTTTATTTTACCATCTTTTCCCCACTTAACTTTCCAAAAGTGGGACTGGGAGTGGGTTACCCCATCTAGGGATTTATAGCCGTGAGTATATGTAGTATATGTATGTATTGTAATGACTTTTCAAATACTCGTATTTTCAACTACAAAAAAAGTCGATGACGTTAATAACCATTGGTACAAAGTTTTATTCTTGTTATAACCTCAATAATGTTTATTTATATGATTCGCAAACAAGGAACAGCTGTTACAACAAATTGATCAATCAATATCAAACTACAAACTTCTAGTATTAATAGTTAAATTGCTAAAATGTAAAGTGTATTCATACAAAACGGCAATTGGCCTGCCTTATCAAGTGAGTACACTGTAAACAGTCACGTGATGCGTAGTGCCATTCTAAGCCAGCACACTTCACTGCTTTGTTTATATATATTTTTATATAGCCCTTTGAGATTCATATCTATAAATTATTATTACTTACTACGTATTGCCTATTTTGTTATTAAAATCCTCTACAGGAAAAATAATTTCTCTTTTGAAGCACCCCTCGTCAGTTACCATCACATTTGCTTTATACTCGTACTGTAAAATGACACATTGACTGAGTTTGAAGATACAACGAACGCTGTAATATTTGCTAAAATAATTCGTTTATTGTAGGAAAGGCGGCAATTTTGTAAAATAGAGTTGCATTGAAGAGCATTACGGTTTCGTTTTGTGTTTCGCATTTCAATAGTTGGCTATTCTGAAAACGCGCTCGGTTAATACTATTCATATATCGTATATATTCATTATATTACTATTCATATATCGTATATATATATTCATTACTATTTTATATCGGTGTTCGTGCGTCAAATACTTTCAGGTTTCATTTTTATGTTTTTTTAATCTACTTTTTAGTGTCATCGTGGCCAGCGCTGTTTCCAATGTGTGATTTTAGTATCATAGTTTTCTATGTGCTGTGTAGAATCGGTTTAGAATAGCTCTACCCCATTTTTCCATTGGTGTTCGTAAGAGACAACTTAGTTTTAAGTGATTTATTGGGCGATGTGGTTGGAGACCCATCACTAAGAACCTTTTACAATTCCCATCTCATCTTTCAAAACTTATTCCGAAGCTCTGGCTACCCCTTCCAGGGATTTATAGCCGTGAGTGTATGTATGTATGTATTTTGTTTTCTCTAAACAATCTTTTTGTGTAAGACATAATAATTTTACAGGAACCATCATCTAACTGTAATCAACATACAGAAACATTTGATTTCAACTACAATCACGGCAAAATCAAACATTCTTGCTAGTCACACCCATACGTCTACAAAATTACTTTAGTAATTTAACTGTAGTTCTTAGTTAGTTGAGCACATTCTCTATTTGATCGAAATATGTCCTCCGTAGTCGTCCTCTACTGACGTTACCACGTATTTGAAGACTCAAGACTTAAACGTTCATGCTTTATATCCCCAAAGGAGTTGGAAGTGGTGCTTAATTTTCGAACATTACGTGACATCGTCACCTGGTGTTCTAAATACTCACGTTTTGCTTGGACAGTGTACTCACGTGATAGGGAGCAGACCTATCGATGTATTACCATATACGATCTGTTACCAATTTACTATCATCCATCCGCTCTATATGCCCAAACCATCTTAATATTATTTTTTATACCTTATCTTATCTCATGCAATGTTGGGTTTAGAGCATCGAATTATCATTACACTTATACCCATATATATGAGGAAGTCGTTGGGCAGTCATATTAATCAGTTTCTGAGTATTCAGATAAGCATATCTAGTAGCTTACGACGATGTAACGTATTATAGCTCAATGGGTAGAACACCGGTTAACGTGTAAGCGATTGGTGTTCAAATCCCGGGTCAGGCCTACACCAATTTGTCTTTTCTAAAGACATATGTGTGGTTAATTTATCATGGTTGTTAACGGTGAGGGAAAACATCGTGAGGAAACCCACATGGCTGAGTTGTACTTAGTCATGTGACAGTGTATTCGTACAAAACGGCGATAGGCCTGCCCCCTATCACGTGAGTACAATGTCCATGCAAAACGTGGGTACTCTGAACACCGGGAGACTAAGTCACGTGATGTTCAGAAGTATTAGTACCTCTGCCAATCCCTTCGGGGATATTCGGCGTGAACGTTTATGTTATGTTACATATCTAGTACGAGTAACATCTAACAATAGCCAGTATAGATAAAACAGCCGACTCTTTCGCACTTACTTAGTATCGTAACCTAACCAATATCGTTACGATAAAATTGCGCTCGTAATTGGCCTACAGCGTTTGTACAATGACATCTAATCGATTCAACTCATAAACTTAATTAATGGTCGACTTTCAGGCACTAGGTGTCCCACGCTACCACCCACTTTTAAAAGTCCTGGCAAACCTTTCTAGCTTTAATTTGAATGTTTTTGTTCATGAAAACCTCATTTGCGGATAATTACTAATAAACAAAGGAAAGAAAAACTTCGACACAGGCGTAGATCGAACCCGCGACCTCCGGGTATATCCCCCGTCGCTCTGCCAATTGAGCTACAGTGTCAATGGCTTTCAGTGCAAAAATCTTCTATCCTTTGTTTCTTTTTACACTTTTTTTAAGTAGTGTTTACTTTATAGCTTTGTTTATATCCATGAATGAATTAGTAATTGTAATTGGCCTAGACCTCGCTTTTTTAACATACCCTTTTTATATTATAAATCGATAAAGGACATCAAACTTAACAACTTTGCCTATGGAATGCCTATCTAAAATATTGTAATTTTCAAAAAATAATAATTATTAAAAATTGTCGTACCTAGTTCAAACTGAGAATGTATAGAATGAGATTCCTTGCTTCAGTGAAAATAAGAAATTTAAAAAAAACATCTGATCTATGCTTTTTGCTCTGTAAACAAAAACATAACTTCTTTCTGTATTTTCCAGTTCAATCGCTCGCTTACCGGTTTATTTTCATGATATTATTTTTCAACGTCGATCAATACAACTGGAAAATACCGAAAGAAGTTATATTTTTGTTTACAGAGCGAAAAGCATAGATCAAATGTTTTTTTTTTTTAATTTCTTATTTTCACTGAAGCAAGGAATCTCATTCTATACATTCTCAGTTTGAACTAGGTACGACAATTTTTAATTATTATTATTTTTTGAAAATTACAATATTTTAGATAGGCATTCCATGGGCAAAGTTGTTTAGTTTGATGTCCTTTATCGATTTATAATATAAAAAGGGTATGTTATAAAAGCGAGGTCTAGGCCAATTACGTGCGTTTGTTTAATATTTTTTTACTTGTCATTATAACCTTAATTGTTCTACTCTGAGATTGATATAACAAACCATGTTTGCGTGACTTTAAGCCACTATTGGTTGCAAATTCCATTAACGATCCATCATTTTGACAGTTTGCCAAATGCATCGCTATGAGCCCACCAATCATTTAAACCCTCGATAATTAAATTATGGTACTAAGTGAAAGAGATTGAGTAGTGTTTTTTTCATCATTAAAATGGGAATTTTATTGGTATCATTGTATAATGATTTGGAAAAATGACAGCCCACATTTGCTTATGTCTTTCAGGAGTAAGTAGAATACAGCTCGTACTGCTTAAAACCGATATTGTAGCCGAAAAATATATGTTATATTATCTTTTCACTTATCTCAAATATTAGTCTAGAAAAGAGTGGCCCGAAGTTTCCTCAGAAACTTTTCACAGTCGAAAGCTGAAAAGATGGAAAAATAGAGGATTGCCGCTGTTAGTTTAGATACATACATACATAAACTCACGCCATTTTTTCTCATTGTTGTAGGCAGAGACTATCGATTGCTCTTTGTACGATCCTTGCAACCTACATTACAAGCAGCTTCATTTCATCCATCTATTTACATCCATCAATCTTTTCATACATACTATTTTATTTTAGCTCAGATATTATCTTTTTATTATAGAAGCATCAAAATAACCAAGTATTAATTATACATAACTTTGGAACTAGTAAGCATTTCTATTTCAGTATAGAATAGGTGTTGATGAAAATATTTGCTTGAGCGTAACTAATCGGATGAAAGCATTGCATGTCGGATGTTAGGTTTTCCGCTGGTTTACCTTTCGTGGGGCTTCCATTTTCACACTCTGCTCTTATTAAATATGCTGTTCGATGGCTGGGATGGAAATTTAACGAAAGTGTTTCCTTTAAGCTCCTTTTAATCTCGCACTTTTTTGCACTTAGTTGATATAATTATGCAGTTGTTTTGTTTAAAAACCTTTGTAATTAATAGTTCATATAGATTCGTATTAAACATTTTCTTATGTCACCTGCAACTAGCTAGATATCGGAATGAACTAATAAACTTATATTAAGACGGAAATAGGTTACGAATTGATTAGTCCCAGCTAATGGTGAAGGAGGTTCGGCCTTCTAATCTATATTAAATGTATTAGCGTTAGACTGATTTTGATTAGTTTTTGATTGATTTATCATTTATTTATATATTATTCAAGCTTTAACGTTTTTTTCTGGAATATCAGACATCAATTGATACATATATCAATGTTTAACGATACTATATACGAGGAAGAAACGTTCAGTAACTAATTTTCACTCTCTTTTACCTATTCTCTTCGAATGTTACAATCTTACAATAGTGCAAGCACAAAAAACAATAAATAACAAAACCGTTGTAAAAGGTTTTTTATATTAATTATATTTTATGTTCCTACAAGTGTTTATCTAATGAAAATTGTTTTAAAAAATGCCGGAGTTTAAAATGGGGAAATTAATATATACATAAAAAGAATCATATATGTTATTAAAGATTTCAAGAGGATTTCCATAATCGTACAAAATCGCAATTAATCGCAAACATTGCATTAACTCTGTATACAATAACGGAAAATGACTTAATTGAGTTTTAAACATTTTTTCATTTCCAATTACCAACTCGCACTAGGTTGTCAGTATCAGCACTCGTACTAACAAAACGGCCTTATATTGTTTTGAAACTAGTATACGTTGTTTTTAAAACATTTAGTTTGATTAGATGTGTAGTGTCGGCTAAGAATAGCACCACCCCATTTTTACCCGTAGGTGTTTAAATGATTGTTAGGCGATGCGCTTGGAGACCCATCACCAAAATCCTTTATATTAAACTTCCAAATGTGGCTGTGGGATTTTATATTCCGAAGCTCTGGCTACCCCTTTCAGGGATTTAAAGTATATACATACATACATATACTCACGGCTATAAATCCCTAAAAGGGGTAGCCAGAGCTGAGAAATAACAAATTCCTCAGCCACTTTTGGAAGTTGAGTGGGGAAAAGATGGTAGTACAAAGGTTGTTGGTGATGGGGCTCCAACCGCATCGCCCAAAAATCCCTTAAAAAGCCCCAAGTCCGTTAGTCGCCTCTTACGTACAGTACACCCACCGGAAGAAATGGGGTAGTGCTATTCTAAGCCGACACTACACAGCTAAAGTATATGTATGTATGTATTATTATTTTAATTTATTGTCAAATAATGTTACTAGCTACACAGACAAGCGAAAATTAAAAATTATTTAAATGTTATAAAATACGGCATTAAGACAGCAAACCTACGGAGAGGTAATTTGTCTGATAAACTTAGCGCAATCAGGTTGTACGTCGGCAGCCATATTTTGTGAAGCTAAGTATAATATATATCGTCTTGAAGTTGTAGCAGTTTGAACCACGTTTGAACAAAGTTATAGGTGTTTTGGGGTCTAGCCGAGCCTGGAGTAGACGTAAAATGTTGCAAACATATTCATTGTATGTACATTGTCGAAAAAATATGCTATATTCTCTCATGTTTTGATGAAAATTGAAACATTTTGATTCAAAGTAAATATTTTTCTTTCCATATTATTAATATAATAATAAGGCGTAGGGATGTGATAAGGCGTAGGGATGTGACGACCCCACCGCCCATTGTTGGAATGGCAGGATGACATTTTTACCAGCTTGCCATTCCAGCAATGCAAATAGTCAGCGCTTGAGTTTGTAGGTGTTGACCGTGTCTACAAACTGGTCTCAGCGCAAAATAGAGCAATAACGGTCTCCCCGGGGCAAGTGAGTGAAACCCCGGGTGAATCTTCGCTCATCGTAAAATGGCAGAGAATAGAAACGATGAGCGAATAGGGCCGCTTCCCAGGGGCTATCGCTGGGGCGCGTCTGGAGCTGGGGCTGGACGTGGCAGCATGCGGTCCCCCAGCCGCCGCAGACCGGCCCGACCACCTGGTAGGTCTGCGTGATCACCTCAGCCACCAGATGGCTTGGCATCGGTTGGGACTGAGGCAACTCAGTCCCAGCAATCGGTGCCCGCCGCTGGTGGAACAAGGCGCCGCATGGCATGGACGGTCGATATGAATAGAAATGCCATGCGGGCCTATCTTAGGGCCTCGGGTTCAAGAACTGGACGGACGGGTTATCGGGCAGCAATGTACCGCGAATTTCTGCGGCTGGAGCCCAATTTGACTGTCACAGAACAAAACCTGGCGGATCGAGTTCGGTACATACAGCGCTCAGAACTTTTTAGCACTACCGAACTCGAACAATTGCGACGCGAGGCTGTTCCCCCGCTAGACGAAGAGCCACCTTTGCAGGTTCTCCCTCCAGTCCCTGAACGGGAAGTACAGAGGGAGCCAATTGCTAACCTGCCGGATGTGGGTGGTGCGGAAAGCGATTGGGGAACAGTCTCCCTGGATTTGGATTTGGTGAGGAGCGCACTCGAAGAGACGATCCTGGGATATCGCCAAGTGCCTCTCGAAAGGAGGCCAAGGCTGCCCCGAGTTCCTCTCAGCATCAAGGTTCGGGATGTCGTTGAGGCCGTCAATAACATGCTGCCCTCATTTTTAGAGAGCAGCATGGACCTTTGGGATACGGATTCAATTCTCTTTGGCGCCGCAATGACAGTTTGTCAATTTGTCGGCGTCAGGATGCCGCCAACAAGAGCTGGTGGCTCCCGCCAGGCTGGCAGTACTAGTCCCAGGTAGAACTAGACCAGCCTGGATGAGGCGGATTGAAAGCCGTATCACAAGGGCCAGGGTCCTCATCGGCAAACTGACCAGCTTCAGATCAGGCAACAATAGGCCGAGGGTGATGCGCTTCGTCAGGGAGGCATTCCCTGGTGAGAATGTCTTTAACAACTCGCCGGAGTTTGCCTGTAGACTGGTGGAGCGCATCGATGATCTGAAGCAGAAGATCGCTGCTTGGGGTAAGCGAATTAGGCGATATTCTGAAAGGGTAAAGAGGTACCAACAGAATCGTCTCTTCATGAGTGACCAGAAGAAGTTCTACAGAACTTTGGAGCGTCCCGATGTGGTTTCGACGGGTCAGCGACCGGAAAAAGCCGACGTAGTTGCCTTTTGGCGTGGGCTTTGGTCGCTGCCTGTTGATCACGAAGAGGGCCGATGGATCGAGGCGGTCGAGGGAGCGTGCGAGCCCATAGCGCCCATGAACCCCGTCAACATATCCGAGGAGGATGTGGTGGCTGCGATCCGTAAGGCTCCGAACTGGAAAAGTCCGGGGCCGGACGGATTGCACCATTACTGGTTGAAGGGGTTCACGCGCTGTCACGCTACTCTCGCCCGTCAGTTCCAAAGCGCCCTCGAGAGTAGGACGCTCCCGAACTTCTTAACTACTGGGGTCACTCATTTAGCTCCAAAGAGCGATGCTACCGCGGATCCATCACAATACCGTCCCATTACTTGTCTTTGTACAATTTACAAGACCTTGACATCCGTTCTGAGCTCCAAGATTACTCAACACATTGTTGATAACAATGTGATCTCTGGAGCTCAGAACGGATGTAGGGGCGGTAGTCGCGGTAGCAAGGAGCTGCTCCTCATCGACGCGGTCGTAGGCCAACTGGTCAAACGCAACCGTCGGAACTTCTCCGCTGGCTGGATAGACTACAGGAAGGCGTTCGATTCGGTACCTCATACATGGCTCATGAGGGTCCTCGAGCTGTACAAAATTGATAGTACAGTTCGACACTTCCTCGGGCAGTGTATGGGGTTCTGGAGAACGATCCTGAGTTTAGACGGTCAGCGGATGACGGACGCGGATGACCAAATTGATATAAGGCGAGGGATTTTCCAGGGCGATTGCCTGAGTCCAGTTTGGTTTTGCTTGGCCCTGAATCCTCTAAGTACACTCTTGGAGAATTCAGGGACGGGCTTTCAGTTTCGGAGAGGCGGACCACGCTTGCCTCATCTCCTTTACATGGATGACCTGAAGCTTTACGCCCCCACGGCTGACAGATTGGCGGAGCTACTGACGATCACTAACGATTTCAGTGGTTCCGTCAAGATGGAGCTCGGGGTCGATAAGTGTGCGGTCATCCATGTTGAGAAGGGGCATGTCGTGCACTCTGATGGTGTCGATGTCGGCACCAATCATTTGAGGGCACTCTCCGAGGCTGAAACATACCGGTATCTGGGCATGTCACAAACCATCGGTGTGAAGGTGGCAGACGTGAAACAGGGTGTTTGCGAGGAGTTTTATGAACGCCTGAAAAGTGTGCTTAATAGCTACTTGTCAGGCGTTAATAAGATCCGAGCCATTAACTCCTGGGTCATGCCTGTACTGATGTACACATTTGGCGTGCTCAGATGGACTCAGATCGAACTCGACGTTCTGGACAGACGAGTCCGCACGATGATGACCTCTCATCGAATGCATCATCCGAGGTCGTCGGTTATGAGATTGTATATCCCGCGGAAGTGTGGTGGTCGAGGCCTCTTGAGTGCCAAAACCATGCACAACCGCGAGGTATGCAACCTCAGAAACTATTTTTTGACGATGACGGATGATAGTATTCGGGGAGAGGTGGTCGCTAGTGATAAAGGACTGACTCCCTTATCGTTGGCCTCACAGGATTGGCGAACCCCGGAGGTACTTAGCACCTCTGATCGGGAGTCCGTATGGAAAGAGAAGGAGCTGCACGGGAGGTTTTACAAGGTACTTCACGAACCTTTCGTGAACCGTAAAGCCTCCCTGCATTGGCTGCGTTTCGGGGACCTCTTTGGGGAAACCGAAGGTTTTGTCTGTGCAATACAGGACCAGGTTATCAAGACGCGGAACTATCGGAAATACATCCTAAAGGACGGTACCACAGACATCTGTCGAGCATGTGGCCGTCCCGGAGAGTCACTTAGGCTTGTTATTTCCGGTTGTTCGGCTCTTGCTAACACTGAGTACTTACACAGACACAACCAAGCAGCCAAAATCCTGCATCAGGAGCTCGCTCTGAAATACGGACTCTTGCAACAGAGGCTGCCGTATTACAAGTATCTGCCGGAGCCAATCCTAGAAAACGACCGTGCCAAAATCTATTGGGACCGATCCGTTATCACGGACAGGACTATTCTAGCGAATAAGCCTGATATCGTGGTATGGGATCGGTCGCAGTCGAGGGTATTTCTAGTGGATGTCACTATCCCTCATGACGAGGGTCTCGTGAAAGCCGACACCGAGAAGCGTCGGAAATATCTCGATCTGGCTCACGAGATCACCGACATGTGGGGTGTGACTTCGACAGAAATAATCCCAATTGTTTTGTCCGCGAACGGGTTAATTCCAACCAGCCTCGCGACCAACTTGAGGCGGTTGGATTTCTGTGGCGTGTCGGTTCCAGCACAGATGCAGAAAGCGGTGCTGCTCGATACGGCTCGGATTGTCCGTCGGTTCTTGAACCTGACTCCCTGACCCCGACTGACTGTGCTCTTGTCGGGGAGTACCGCCTCTCCCATTTAAAATTTATATTTTCTTTTTCGGCCATGGGAGAGGCGAGGAACTAAATGTCATACCCAATAATAATCAATAATAATCACGCCTGAAAAGTGTGCTTAATAGCTACTTGTCAGGCGTTAATAAGATCCGAGCCATTAACTCCTGGGTCATGCCTGTACTGATGTACACATTTGGCGTGCTCAGATGGACTCAGACCGAACTCGACGCTCTGGACAGACGAGTCCGCACGATGATGACCTCTCATCGAATGCATCATCCGAGGTCGTCGGTTATGAGATTGTATATCCCGCGGAAGTGTGGTGGTCGAGGCCTCTTGAGTGCCAAAACCATGCACAACCGCGAGGTATGCAACCTCAGAAACTATTTTTTGACGATGACGGATGATAGTATTCGGGGAGAGGTGGTCGCTAGTGATAAAGGACTGACTCCCTTATCGTTGGCCTCACAGGATTGGCGAACCCCGGAGGTACTTAGCACCTCTGATCGGGAGTCCGTATGGAAAGAGAAGGAGCTGCACGGGAGGTTTTACAAGGTACTTCACGAACCTTTCGTGGACCGTAAAGCCTCCCTGCATTGGCTGCGTTTCGGGGACCTCTTTGGGGAAACCGAAGGTTTTGTCTGTGCAATACAAGACCAGGTTATCAAGACGCGGAACTATCGGAAATACATCCTAAAGGACGGTACCACAGACGTTTGTCGAGCATGTGGCCGTCCCGGAGAGTCACTTAGGCATGTTATTTCCGGTTGTTCGGCTCTTGCTAACACTGAGTACTTGCACAGACACAACCAAGCAGCCAAAATCCTGCATCAGGAGCTCGCTCTAAAATACGGACTCCTGCAACAGAGGCTGCCGTATTACAAGTATCTGCCGGAGCCAATCTTAGAAAACGACCGTGCCAAAATCTATTGGGACCGATCCGTTATCACGGACAGGACTATTCTAGCGAATAAGCCTGATATCGTGGTATGGGATCGGTCGCAGTCGAGGGTATTTCTAGTGGATGTCACTATCCCTCATGACGAGGGTCTCGTGAAAGCCGAAACCGAGAAGCGTCGGAAATATCTCGATCTGGCCCACGAGATCACCGACATGTGGGGTGTGACTTCGACAGAAATAATCCCAATTGTTTTGTCCGCGAACGGGTTAATTCCAACCAGCCTCGCGACCAACTTGAGGCGGTTGGATTTCTGCGGCGTGTCGGTTCCAGCACAAATGCAGAAGGCGGTGCTGCTCGATACGGCTCGGATCGTTCGTCGGTTCTTGAACCTGAGCCCCTGACCCCGACCGACTGTTCTTTTGTCGGGGAGTACCGCCTCTCCCATTTAAAATTATATTTTCTTTTTCGGCCATGGGAGAGGCGAGGAACTTAAATTCATGCTCAAAATAATAATCATTTATTTCGGAAATTAAAACATTCCATATACAGTTGAGACAACACAAAAAAAATTAAAATGAAATTCACGACATTATTAAAAATTAAAAATCTTACACATCTACAGATAGACATAAAATAAAATGAGGCAATGTTAATTAAAATCATATTAAGTTACATAATTAAATTAGCATAAAAATAAAAATAGAGTTAAAAAATAATCAATACAAACAAATTATAAAATAGCAATAAAAATAATTTCTGAAGACGTTTAATATAATTGAAAGTAATTTAGTAGAAAGTATTACTCGCATAATTTAATTAAATAGTAATAAGTATAGTATCAACAAAAAACTGAAAGATAATTTGGAATTAATTTCAGTATTAAAGCCATTATAAAGCCGAGTCACCAATTAGTGGCTACGCTGGCTACATATAGATTTTTCATTATGTATTTTTCTCTGCAAATATTTCTCGGCTCATAAATTTTCTTTTTTTGTTGTTTGTTTTCAATAATTGTTTTTTTTTCTTATCGTTATCATGTTACTTTTTATCTTACTAACATACTGGCAAACATATGCTTAGTCATCTTGTTTCAGCTTTTTTTAGCTTATGGTTATATATTGTAACTTTTAATTGTATTTTTTTTTTCAATGGCTAAATAAGTTACTATAAATTCTAATAAATGAAAAATAACTGTGCAAAACAAGAATATTGCTAAAAAACTAAACTACTTTCGTTGAGAAGCCAGTAAAAATAATTAATGGAACGGCATGTATAAAAAGTCCAATTTAACCCAGCTACTAAAATACTAATACTCGTAACTTCAAAAATACTGGCTTGCAACGAAAATGAAATTCTAATATGTAAATCAGTATTATTACTAATTAAATAGAAATACATTGCTGAGAACATAATTATTCGTGAAACATAATCGTCACGGGATGCTATACAGTCAGTCATTTCACTTTACACTCACTCACATACTCCGGCGTCTAATAATTTGATATTAATTACGATTGAAACTTGATTACGTCTAAATAATATCATCCGCTCCTATTAACAGTGTTAATTAATAAGTATTGACTTATTATATTATTACTTATTATTCATTAATTATATTTGTCTAATGACGAACTTGTTGCTTTTAACCTTTGACTATAGTGCAAATTATATGCATATTGATAACGTATCAGCGACATTGAAAATAGTATACTATAACATTAAGGAACGTTTTTAATCATTTTTCAAAATCATCGCATACAAATCCCTAAAAAACCTACATTTTTTTACATAAAATAACATAAACGTTCACGCCGAATATCCCCGAAGGGGTTGGCAGAGGTATTAATACTTCTGAACATCACGTGACTTTGTCACATGGTGTTCAGAGTACCCACGTTTTGCATGGACTGTGTACTCACGTGATAAGGGGCAGGCCTATCGCCGTTTTGTACGAATACACTGTCACATGACTAAGTACAACTCAGCCATGTGGGTTTCCTCACGATGTTTTCCCTCACCGTTAACAACCATGATAAATTGACCACACATCTTTAGAAAAGACCAATTGGGGTAGGCTAGACCCAGGATTTGAACACTAGTCGTTTGCACGATAACCGAGTGTTCTACCCACTGGGCTATCACGGTAACATTTTTTTTTATATTAATTAATGTATATATATATATACGCCATTAATAACTAATCGGCGTAGGTAGGTATTATTAATTGCCACGTACGATACTAGCAATCATTTCAAACTTCATAGATATTCCTTAGTCTTTGTCATAATCTTAATATATGCCCTTTATTCTTTACATTTCGAATAATTAAAAAATAATATTTTATTTTAAAAAACGAAACACAACACGAAAAAAAAACTAAATTATACCGCACGGTCCGTGATATTGAAAACATTATCAAACAACATACTGTATAGATAGAGAAAATAAACATAAAATTCTAACAAAGAGTTATTCTGTAATAGTCTTGTTATATCGGTATTAAATAGACGACCGCAAACTACGTCATAAAATGAACAAATTGCCACCCAGTGGTAAAACAAGTTGCGATCGCGATCGATTAGTTTCAGTGTAGCTTGTTCAATATCCCAATGCATTTGCTGTTCCACCTCATTTGCTTAGTTATATTCGAATGTGGGTGAAGGTCAGGTACAACGTGATAGCTCAGTGGGTAGAACACCGGCTTATCGAGCAGACGATTAGTGTTCTCATCCCAGGTCGAGCCAACAGCAATGTGTACTTTCTAAAGACATATGTGTGGTTAATTTATAATATTTGTTAACGGTGAGAGAATTCATCGTGAGGAAACCCACATGGCTAAGTTGTACTTAGAAGTGTGACAGTATATTCGTGCAAAACGGTGATAGACCTGACTTTTATCACGTGAGTACACAGTACAAGCAAAACGTGGGTACTCTGAACACCAGGTAACAATGTCACGTGATGCTCAGAAGTATTAGTACCTCTGCCAACCCCTTTGGAGATATTCGGCCTGAACTTTTGAGTTTGAGTTGAGTTGTTCAATATCCCAATGCATTTTCTGTTCCAGCTCATTTGCTTAGTTATATTCGAATGTAGGTGAAGGTCGAAACTTACATTGGCCTGCACTGGGTCTAGTGTGGTTAACCTGAGTAAATTACATAGCTTGTTTAGCCTCCAGTCATATCGCCTGTACTTGAGTTGGGCTTAGTTACTATTGTTTTCTAATTTGCAAACGTTTATGAAAGGGTTTTCGCATTTACTATTCGCTTCTTTTGTATTTGTGGTGCATAGATAGTTATTCAGCGAACTTTATTGAACTATCGAAAATTTTCGGTGTTATTTGGGCGATAGAGAAAATGTCCAAATAACGCGATTCTTGATTTTATTGAAAGTTAATGTACTCTTGGATATTTTTGGTAGGTATAACGGTTATATTTTCAAAAAAAGTGTAACCAGAGCTTTAGAATTTGAATACACTTATCCAATTTGGATCTTCAGCGGGATTGTGATTGTAATATCATGGATGGTTTGTGATGGGTCACAGACATAGCAGTAAGATTCACACACAAACATACTCACGGCTATAAATCCCTAGATGGGGTAGCCAGAGCTAAGGAATAATAAATTCCTCAGCCACCTTTGGAAAGTTGAGTGGGGAAAAGATGGAAAAATAAAGGTTGTTGGTGATGGGTCTCCAACCGCATCGCCCAATAATCCCTTTTAAGCCCCAATACTGTTAGTCGCCTCTTACGTAGACCCACCGGAAGAAATGGGGTAGTGCTATTCTAAGCCGACGCTACACAGCTACAGATTCAACACATTTGTATTCAATGTTATAGTGACCTTCCTTTTGAAGAAGCCTGTTATAAAAATCCAATATGCCTAAGACTCATTAATAATGACTCCACTTCAATTTTAGCAATCGTATGTATTGAAAATTGATGAAGAAAGGAGATTTAGAAAACTTACGAAGTATTAAAATAATAATATAACAACGCTCTCAAAAAATATCGTCACAAATGGATTTAACAAATCTCGCTGACTCCGAATACTTTTAACAAGCAGTGAGCAAAGCGATTATCGGAGAGATTTCTCAATTTGGATTTATTTCAATTCCTTACTTGACTGACCAAGGCTATTAATATAAATATCAAGACTGTTAGTCTTAGGGTTAAGAACAATACGAGCAACATTCAACCTGTTTTTATAGCCAAGCTATATATTCTATATACGGGTATTAGCTCTGTAGCGTCAGCCTAGAATAGCACTTTTTGCTGTGTATTATTGGCTTAAAATAATCCTTTTTTTTCTGTATTTGTTTTAAGTTGTTATTTGATTACTTTCTTTTTCACTGTTTTCATATTTTCATTTTTAATTGACTGTTTTCATCCAAATATTTGTAAATAAGTCCTGGACCCCAATGTAAAGACCTCCTGGGAAGTCTGCCTCTCGCACTACGGGTAACCATTTTGGGAGGCAGTGCATTGTAGTTTTATTTTATAATATGTTTATTATTTGGATCCAATAAATCATTTTTTTTAGCTTTGTTGCGTCAGCCTAGAATAGCAGTTTTTCCTGTGTATTATTGGCTTAAAATAACACTTTCCCATTTCTTCAAGCTGGTGTTTTAAGAGGCGACTAATGGTATTGGGGCTTTTTTAATGCTTGTTAGGCGATAAAAAAACAAGTAATTAAACGTAACTGATAATTCTAGCTTTTAATATAAGTTTTTATCTCATATATAATATACAAATGTAACTTTTGAAATTGAGCTTTTTACATCATTAATACCTGTTATAAACTGAACGTGTATCCGTAAAGACCGTCTGTGACGTCACAGACACGTATCCGTGACAGTTTTAGATTCAAAAAGCGTTGAACTCTAACCTTTTTTTTATTCCTGAATAGAAAACGCTGCGGGCATAAAAAGCAATTTTACGACGCGAACACAAGTACCCCGAGATTGGTGCTTGATTTATATGCCCATGTAAGTGAGGACAATTCAGATTTTAGCCGAATAGCGCTTGATGGGTAACATTGTAAACAATTTTTTTCAACGATAAAGTTGGATGGGAATCCATTCAATGCGTATATTTTGAATTTCCATTTTCACGGCTGTTGATTTTCTACATGTTCGTATTCATTTACAAATGGCTGTGTAGTATTTTTTAGAATATCCTGTGTATTTTCATCCGGTGTTCTCTGAGTGATTGGTACCCTGTATTTGGCAAAATATTGTCAGTTCCTTTTAGTAACTGACAATATTTTGAAAATTAAAAAATAATTTGAAATTATTCTGCGAATATGTATCACGTTACCAGGCAGCATCGGCTTTTTACAATGCTATATTTTTCTTAAAGTTTCTTTATTCAATACTTATTTTTTTCAAATAAAGAATGTGGAGAATAAAAAGGCATGTGTGTAAAGATTCATGAATTTAAATAAAACACCAGAGGTTTGCCAAGATCATACAAATTGGCGATCAATATTTACAGCTTAGTCTAACTGGCACTAACAGCGTGAGGATATGTACGTTATTTCATAAAAGTAAAATGATTTACGATTAACAAATACTGACGTTATTCAAAAGAAACCACACTATATAAAATACTACAATTTTTATGTCAAAATTACGTTATAACTTTATTAAAAATACAAAATGCTCTAGACATAACAATACCCTGATGACCGCAGTAAAGAATGCATGAAAGGATAATTTAAGTTTGTAATTTAAAACATTTCGTTGGGTCCTAGCCACACTGCGATCAATAACCCTTTACCTTAATTGAAACAGAACATTAATTATTAGACTTTATTGGATATAAAACCTCATGTGAGGATTGTTTTACTAATCAATCAAGGAAAGAAAAAAAAAGAAAAAGCACTTATTGGCACCATAGCTCAGTTGGCAGAGCGACCAGGGCGTAGACCGGGATATAACATAACATAACATAAACGTTCACGCCGAATATCCCCGAAGGGGTTGGCAGAGGTACTAATACTTCTGAACATCACAGGCCTGCCCCCTATCACGTGAGTACACTGTCCATGCAAAACGTGGGTACTCTGAACACCAGGTGACAAAGTCACCGGGATATCGCGGGTTGAATTATAGCTGCTGTCGAAAATAAGGACTTTATTCCCATACTGAATTAGTTCATTATAGAATAATGAATTCCACCACTATTTTGACACGAAAAATACGTAAAGTATGGGTTAGTTCATTAAGAAGAATGACTATGACATTAGTTGTCTCGTAGGCCCCCGGGGACAAAAGTGTTTTTCCGAGTGTGTTCAAAGACGTGAATAAATTTAGACAGACATGATATGTGCCGTGTAGTGCTGGCTTAGAATGACATTACCCCTTTCTACCCACAGGTTTCGTAAGAGGCGACTAAGGGCATGGGGCTTTTTAAGTGGTTTTTGGGTGATGCTGTTGGAAACCCATCACAAAAAGACAAAGTATGACCTCATTTCGTTGTTATAATAAAAAAGGGTAAATTTAGTTACACCTTTTTTTTCATTAAAAGGGTTGGCAATTTTGTTAGCTGTAATTAAAGTGATACCTTTTAAAAAGCTAAATTTTTACTGCTCTGGATTGGTAAGATACTAATTGTATTATTCATTGAGATCGATTCAGTATATATTTACCAGATGAAATCGAACACTTTCTTTTTATAATATTTAAGAAACACAAAGATCTCATTTCAAACATTTGTATTTTTTTTAGGATCCTGCAACCCCCTCTAGATTTACTTAGTATAAAAAAAACGTATAAAAAAGTTATAACACATTAAAAGACAGTTTTAAGAGTCATTATTGGTTAAGCATGTCTTGAAATTACTATTATTTCATATAAAACATTATTAAGTTTTCATGATCTATCATATAATATGGATTGTAACAGACAATACATGTTTCTAGACACATACATGATTTGTTTTGCGTTTGGCAGTTTCTTTGAATTGAGCACCTCCTTTTTTGAATTCTGTCGGAAAATAATAAGTATTTTTCTGTAAACGAAACCAGTTACTGTTTCATTAAACATTAAATTATTTCATTACATCAAAACGAGATCAAAGTGAATATTTTATATTTTGAGTTTTTGAGAGATAAAATATCCAAGTTTCTTATATAATAAAATAAATGATTGTGATATAATTATCTTTTTGATATAAACTGAAATTTCATTTGGAAACCATTCTTTTAATATTTTGTGTAAGGCCAAAGTTTGTACTGTACTCGTAAGTTTGAAATTTTCAGTTACAGCTTAGAATATGATCCAAAGTTCAATCAGAGTTGCTAACAACAAGGGCAATTATTATGTAAAATTTTACTTACATGTTTAGATTTATATACATAGTCAGGTGACAGTGATCCGAGGCCGCTCTTACCTTCAAAGTCAAGTTTGCAACACTTGAACAACAAAGGTCGAATAATATAACTTTCTAAGTCACAAACGTTACATATGCTTTACAATTTAAACTGTATAAATTTTGGCTCAAAAAGGCAGATGTCCGAAGTATGAAAAATAAAAGAGCATGTATGACAAGATTAATGCATGTTAACGAAGGTAGATATGTTTCATAGAGGATCGTACAAAGCGGCCGATCGATAATCTCTGCCTTCACCAATGGAAACTGCCGGCGTGAGTATATATATGTATGTGTGTATTTTGGCTTATCTATAAAAGTGACAGCCCAGATGTTCTTCTATCGATAACATCAAAGCACTAAAATTTATGGAGGCATTGATGAACTATCTATGGATCGCACGATATAACTCGATTAAACAGCTGTCCATTCGAAATAATTCGATTCTGATTCAGGCTTGTCATCAATCAGTGTTGTCTAGAACAAAACGAAATAGGCGCCATGATGAAACTAAATCGATTCGTCAACCCTAATCTGTGAGGCGCCTGGCAAATTAATGGTTTAATTGTTTCATTCCAAATTAGTTAAATTTGTTTTGTTTAACGGTAAATTTGTAGCAAGTTTTAATTATTAAAAGTTATTATGTCAACGCAGGAATTTAAACATCAATTTTTAAGTAACTATTTTTATTTCAGTAATATATTTTGCGCATACAAATTATTTTTATGCAGTTTATGGTTACAAAAATTTTAGAATCAAGTGACTAGTTTTATTTAAAAATACAGTGTGTACCAAACAAAATATCTTAAGATATATTGTACCATAAACTCCCCAAGATAAAAATCCTACGTCAAAACATATGGTAAGAGATTCTGATATGGTGATGTATTTTTTATAGATTTAATATTTTATAGATATTATATTAAGCTGTGTAGTGTCGGCTTAGAATAGCACTACCCCATTTATTCCGGTGGGTGTACGTAAAAGGCGACTAACGGACTTGGGGCTTTTTAATGTATGTATGTATGTCTATACTAATATTATAAAGAGGAAAGGTTTGATTTTTTGTTTGTTTGTTTGAATTGAATAGGCTCCAAAACTACTAGACGGATTTGAAAAATTCTTTCACTGTTTTAATGCTACACTATTCCCGAGTGACATAGGCTATATTTCATTTTCAAAAAATTAGGGATCCTTACGTAAACTTCAAAAATGTAACCCAAGGTGTTAAAGAAATACCAAAAAAAATCCTTACATCGCGTGCGCTGCGAAAACTATTGACAAAAGAATAAAATTATGTACTACAATTTTATAGAACACATTATTATCTAAAAAAAATGCCCCGACAGCATGTCTCTAACTATTATAGTTATCTCACAACAAGCGTCATTATATAAAATTATTTAAAAATTAAATTAAAATCCTGCTTTAGAAAAGGCTCTTTATTTGTACCTATCTAATCCTTATAAAAAACGTATATATTATTTCAGACTACTTCAATACCCTTATATTACTTTTTGAATTATTCAATTCGAACATTCCATTCGAAAGTTATCTCGAATTAAAAAAATAGATAAAACTCCGCTCGATTAGCTATGCATAGTAAGTTGTTGCAGGCGTCACGAAGGGGTACGGGAGGCTGCTTATCGAAGAGTAAAATCAAAATTTGATTGTAGCAACTATTATCACTGGCCCAGCAGCCGGTCAATTAGCTCATATACCGAGGATACCGATGATCCTAACTGATCTGCCAATTCCATTTAAACGGCTACAATTTCCGGTTAAAACATCTTTTGCTTTAACAATTAATAAGTCCCAAGGCCAAACCTTCAAATTAGTAGGAATTGACCTGCGAAAGAATTGTTTTACTCACGGTCAACTGTACGTTGGCCTGTCGCGGGTGGGAGCCCCTGAACATCAATTTATTTTGCTGCCCCAAAATACAACAACGTCAAATATTGTTTACAGGGAAGCTCTAACTCTATAAATTGAATGGCTTTTGATGTAATTACTCATTATAAAAAATAAAAAAATATATCTAAATATAAATACAAAAAAATATAACATACATACATATACTCACGGCTATAAATCCCTAGAAGGCGTAGCCAGAGCTAAGGAATCAGAAATTCCTCAGCCACTTTTGGAAGTTGTGTGGGGAAAAGATGGTGAAATAAAGGTTGTCGGTGATGGGTCACCAACCGCATCGCCCAAAAATCCCTCAAAAGCCCCAAAACCATTAGTCGCCTGTTACGTACACCCACCGGAAGAAATGGGGTAGTGCTATTCTAAGCCGACACTACACAGCAAAAAAATATAACATAGCTTAAAACTTAAAAAAAATATATTAAAATAATAATACATGTAATAAAATAAAAAACAAAATGTTAATGATAATTCATGCCCGAGCGAAGCCGGGACGGGCTGCTAGTATTTAATATTCAATGATCTGCAAATATATCAATCCTCGAAGCTCCATAGCGGTTGCAAGTTGTTTGTAGAAATAAAAAGTATAGGCGAGCGCGCGAAGACTTGTCACTCACATGCCACTTCTCGAATCGAAGTCTACCGAGGAACGTATATTTCATCTGGCTATGTTTATTTTTATCCAACATCCACTTTTACTAATTTAATATGCCTGCGAGCAGATTCGTTCAGGCTAGCACCACCCTATATTGGATTTTGCTATGAATTTAAATTGACAATAAGATGTAGGTATATTTAACTTTAAACTAATACATATATATTAATATAGTTCTGAAATTTCCTTCCGCTTTCCGACAGAATAAAATTAATTCCATAAAATTTCATTTTGTGGTCTTTAAAGTGTTTGCCGTGTAGTGCCGGCTTAGAATGTCGCTACCCCTTTCTACCCACGAGTGTCGTAAGAGGCGACTAAGGGTGTCGGAGCTTTTTATTGGATTTTTGGGCGATGCGGTTGGAGACCCATCACCAAAAACCTTTATTTTACCGCCTTTTCCCCACTCAACTTCCAAAAGTGGCTGAAGAATTTATAATTCCTTGGCTCTGGCTACCCCTTCTAGGGAATTATAGCCGTGAGTATATGTATGTATGTATGTATTAAGTGTGAAAAACTCTATTTGCTCAAAATACTTATTCAGCAAGCATACTTTATGCGTTCTTAAAATAAATACTTGTGAAATATATGGTCTTAAACTCAAAAGACGCCCTCTTCTCTGGATAAATGTTTAACATACATAATTACATATTCAATTTCTTAGTTTCATCATTTCAACTTTCCTTGTCATAAGTTGGCTTGTTCAAAATTAATTTCGAAGCTCCAGGCTCTTAAGCGCTGAAGGAATCATATAGCATACATACATACATATATATATACTCACGGCTATATTTCCCTAGAAGGGGTAGCCAGAGCTAAGGCATTAGAAATTCCTCAGCCACTTTTGGAAGTTGAGTGGGGAAAAGATGGTAAATCATATAGGTTCTTGGAATAGTACTCTTTCGGAAAACTGTTCGACTAAATCAAATGAAATTTCGCAGGTAAAATATAATTACTAGAAACCTACCTATTTCAAATAGCAACCCTATTATATTTCCAAGAAATGTCTTTGAAATGAAGGTCAGAAAGCCAGCTGTTTCTATCCGTGCCATGCGTGCCCAAGGTCGTCGTTGGGGGCCTAATTTAGTCATATTACGGTGTTTTAGGGTTTCGTTTATCGCTCCGACCTTTCTTGCCGATACAGCCCACTTACAGATTAACACGAAACTTTCATGCGTTCAAAGTAAATTGAACTATTAACCGCTTGGATTGTAAGGCTTTCAATCTTAATAACCATAAAGTTTGAATTAGGTTTTGGGAGTAAAAAAGTTGGCGGGAAATCTATTTATTTATTTTCTGACATGCAACATTTTATAGAATATACACATCGAAAAATTTATACACTGATACTTTTACTGTGAATTGTCTGAATTGAAAAGCACTAACCTATTTTAACCGCGGGTGATGTAATTGGTAACCGATCACCAACAACCTTTATTGAACAACCTTTTATTAACTTCTTCCAACTTCCATAAGTAGCCCAAGAATTTCGGAAACGGGCCTTTCGCTTTAACGTCTTGTTTGAGGTAATTGCTTCGGGCTGTAACAATGACTTAAATTTATTTCATTATGCATAAACTTATTTATCGTTTCAAATCTATAATCTAATTTAAAATTTTATTATACCTTAATTTTATAATACAGCTTTATATAATCTGTGATACAGCCCATTTAGTATGTTTCTTAGCGTACAGTGCGGCAATAAACGAATAAACTCAACAACCAAGTTGCACGAGCAATTACAATATTTTTTTGCATAATGGTTTATAAACATTGAATGTTTTCACATGAAGAGCATGTTTACTAAAAATCAAGGTAAAGAAACTAAGAGAAAGAACCTAACAAGTACAAATCTCGTGTTGATCGATTTTTTAACCTAAACCAAGTTTTCCAATACGTTACCACCAATCTAGAACTTAGCGCCCCAACGGCCATCGATTCTTCGCCCAAGTTTAGTTTAGTAACCCAGAGCAAGTTTTGATAGGTGCTGGCAGATTTTAAAGGAAAACTAGACATACAGGAAATTTCTCTTTATAATAATAAAACTGTTAAGTGTTTGTTTTTAATTATATTTGAGTTAAATCAATGAAAAATGCCTTACATACATTATCATGTATTTGAATTGAAAACGAAGCATAATTCACACATTTATTTATCATCAAACAGTTTTAAAAGACTCGGGATGAATCAAAAGGAGAAAAAAATTATATTTCTTTTAAAATATAGCAAGGAACTTATATTTTAGTCTTGCTATAATTAATTACAAGCGTGTTTGATCACCGCTCAACCTCTAGTATAGACAAATAGTATACACACTCTTTCATCAGCTTACAATTTTCCATGGTACAGGAATGCTGCTAGTGCAATTTACATAGTAAAAACATAAAACGTATAATGTACCCTATCTATTCAAACGTAGTATGAAAGAACATCCCTGACCTACATTCATAATGTTGACCAAACATCATTAACCACCCGCGCTGTAACGGTGCTGATTTTAATGTAAAAATGCAAGGAATTATTAATATCACAATTAATAACATACATGTATTAAATCGCAGTTGTGACACCGAAAAGGGTAGCCTGTGAAACAATGAATGTGTCAGCACTGTACAATAAGGTACTAAATATATATAAATAAATGTTCAGCTGTCCAACTTTTATGATTCATTATGTATAACCTGGTGACAAAGGGACACAGAGACCGCAAAATCTTAGTTAAAAGGTATTTTTCATACGGAATTTTAAAGTCGACAAATGTCTCTCATTTTTTAAAGTGCCACAGAAACTTTTACCCAGAATTAGTTACACCGACTCGTGTTAGTTGAAAAATACACGTAAATCCAAATGGATAGTGACAACCGCTGACATAGGGTTTTCAAAGGATTGTTGGCGCAGTATAGATAAGACGTCGCGAACGGATGTGGGGTCGGAACTAGAAACCCTTGCGTGACAACCCTGTTGGCTGAACTTTTACTGCGCCGAAACTACTGTGTATACCGTCTTATGATTAAAACTTTTGGTTTTTGAGGGAAATAATTTGTATGTGCACCTTAGAGTGAGACTGTTAGCTGTTGATAAATACAGCTGCACATAGTTATCCAAATAGGCAAATCCTACTATTTATTTTATTTTATTTTTATTTATTTGCCGTGTAGTGTCGGCTTAGAATAGCACTACCCCGTTTCTATCGATGGGTGTACGTAAGAGGCGACTAACGGTATATGGGGCTTATAAGGGATTTTTGGGTAATGCGGCTGGAGACCCATCACCAACAACCTTTACTTTACGATGGTAAAGTAAAGGTTGTTGGTGATGGTCCTTTCCCCACTCAATTTTCCAAATGTGGCTGAGGAATTTCTAATTCCTTAGCTCTGGCTACCCCTTCTAGGGATTTATAGCCGTGATTATATGTATGTATGTATGTAAATCCTACTATAGAATTTGGAAGTAATAGAGATAGTCCTGCATTATTTTGTATGTCTCGTTAAGGCTTACTTAACATTTTACACCATACTTGTGCTGATACTGGTTTGCTACAAATCTACTAGAGCTGTGCAAAGTTAATGTGTTTTTAAAGAACCAATAGAATCGCTTCATTAGCCTCGCCTCGATAAGCATTAATAAATCAGGCGACTCTATTGGTTCTCGAATAACACATTAACTTGGCTTAATCCCTTGAGCATTTGCATCTCTTTAAGTCGTGGAAAGCTTGTCCATTTAAGCAGTAATGAAAGGGTCAATAATGAGAATTCACCATTTGTAGAAATAAGTCGAGCTTTCTAATTAAGTTTATAATTTTTACAGCCGTGAAATCATTCAAATATGTTGGTAATAATTTTTACAAAAAAGGAAAACTTCGTGCTTTTACATATGTTACGCTATACTGAACGTATACGTTAAAGCAAAGCCCTTGCATAGCCTTTTCGATCATCTGCCACGTTTGACACACTTCGGAACCTATCGGCAAACACTGCCCCTTCTCACCCACAGTGTAGCCTTTACAACGACACAATCACGTTAAAACTATTTCGGGCGCAGTAGCAAAGTTCTGCGTAGTCACCTCATGCCTCGTTTATGGAGCTTGGCTTGTATCGGTTGCAGGCGAAACTAATTTACTATTTTGTAACTTCTTTGAATGAATATTACAAAATACATTGTGTAATATAGTAATTGTTGATATGTCTACGATAAATCGCATTATATTTACCAAACTTTACACAGAAATAAAGGTGGATTGACTGTTTGTAACATTGTAACAACTACTTTCTTTACTGTGTATTACTGGTTTAGAATAGCACTAACCCATTTCTTCCCTTCAACCTCTAAAATGGAATCAACCGATCCTAATGGGGATTTTGCCAGCGCATAGTTGATGTAAAATGGAGTTATATAGGCCAATGTTTTTACACATACACATACTAACGCCATTAGATCCCATTGGTGTAGACAGAAACCATCGATCGCAACGTTGTTCGAAATTTAAAAACTACGTAATACCCCGAAAAGCCATTAGAGTTACAAGATCAATGAGTTTCATGATTCTTCGTTTAGTTGCTATCAAATATAAATATCTATTGAAAAGTTGTTAAGTTTTGCCAATCCGTGCCAGACCGGGCGGCGTGGTGTACTATACCTTAATCACCCTATCGTAACTCCATAAAATAATACACCAAAAATATTCCGAGATAAATTAAAATGATTTCTGTGACATTTTTAAAATAAACTGGTTGCCTGAGAAAATGTGATGCTTTTACGCTTTTTAACATTCATCTGCACAAGCTTAATGAGCTACTAAGTCAGTGAAAGCATGTTTAATTTTCTTAAACATGTAAAATAGTTTTTTGTATAGCTGCAATCCTGGATACCAATTACTTGCTATAATTGTTGATATTATACATACATACATACATATAATCACGGCTATAAATCCCAAGAAAGGGGTAGCCAGAGCTAAGGAATTAGAAATTCTTGTTATTGGCTTAGTCGATAACTGAATTTGTAAACACTTGTTGAATTATTTAGCTGTAAGTATTCCGAACTAATAAATAAATAAATAAATAAATTCCTCAGCCACTTTTGGAAGGTGCGTGGGGAATAGATGGTGGAATAAAGGTTCTTGGTGATGGGTCTCCAACCAACCGAGCTAATATTATAACAAAGGCACTCTAGAGATGCATAATCTTTTTATTTACTGTTGTAGGGAAAACATCAAAACAGAATTAGTAAGGCTTGGTCGTCACAAATTATAAAACTGAATGAGCAAGCTTAAAGCCCCTGAGTTTTAACATTTACTTCATGAAACTATATATTTGTTAACTTAATGAATAGTCGGTATTCACAACTACAAATCACTTCTATAATTAATGAATCATATAACTAATAAGACTTCTATGGTTTACTCATAAAATCTAGCACTGTTTAATCTACTTTTGAAATCTAGTAATATTAACATAAGCAATATAATTCAACTTACACAAGTAACTGTAATCATATTCATTGAGAAAGCAACAAAAATAACAAATAAGTTTTATAAAAATATTACAAGTAATATTCACCTGATCTTTTGTACTTAACAATCTGAATAATAATGTGAGTATGAGATTACAAAGGTTAGCGCAATTTTAACGTTCTATTTCTCGATGACGAGAAAAGTTAAGTCGCTACTGAATAAATAATAAAGGTAGCTGAAAATATTTTGTGCAATATTTATTAGAAATGGAAAATGAATTTATATTTACATACATACATATATATACTGACGGGCATAAATCCCAAAAAGGTGTAGCCAGAGCTTTAGAGAAAAACTCTTCAGCCACATTTGGAAGTTGACAGGGGACAAGATGGTAGAAATAAAGTATAGTCGGTGATGGGTCTCTACAAATCATTATAACATAATAACATAAACGTTCACGCCGAATATCCCCGAAGGGGTTGGCAGAGGTACTAATACTTCTGAACATCACGTGACTTTGTCACCTGGTGTTCAGAGTACCCACGTTTTGCATGGACAGTGTACTCACGTGATAGGGGGCAGGCCTATCGCCGTTTTTGTACGAATACACTGTCACATGACTAAGTACAACTCAGCCATGTGGGTTTCCTCACGATGTTTTCCCTCACCGTTAACAACCATGATAAATTAACCATTATAAAAATATCAATAAAATCATTATATTTCTCCAAAATCATTCTAAACTCACACCACATATTCCTGGAGGTAGAGCAATGATACAAATATGATATAAAATTTTGTCCCCTAAATTCAGGATAATCACATCATTGTTTCGGACCGAGAAGCTAGTCACCTTGTAACTCACTCAGCCACGGACGTCGCCAAACGAGGAGTTTTGTGAAACATGTATTATTTGCTACATTGTGCCTATTTTGTAGGTGAATGAATAATGCGAGCTTATAATCGATAAAGTTTTCGTTACACTATGCGTGGAGATTGACGTGCACGTCAGTGTTTCTGAGGTGCATATCAGTTTTCAGACATACTCGAATTTCGATAAACTCTCTTTTGTTTTACTGTCAAAAACATGCAGCAGTGTACAGGAACATTTAGTTCAGTCACTATAGGAAAATCTAAAACTAAAAGACTTTTGACAAGGTCTTAAGAACCATAGCAAGCTTTGGGTGACAAGAAGAAATATATTCAATATTTTCATTAGAAAGAGCTGAAGACTGAATCATGAAACTTCTTTTTTAAGGAATGGTTGTAAAAATCTTAAGCGGTAAATTTTACTGTGAAATATGGTATCTAAATGAATAAATTTCTTATTTTGTCGATTTTTATTTAGTTAAGAAAGGATGTGAAAAAATTAAAACATGAAGTCACTTTGTAACAAAAATCGCTGACTCGATTGCTAAAAACAAATCGTTTCCCGTATCTTTTAATTCCGGGCAATCTCATACTGATTGGTTTAATATAATCATAAATAATCTTACTTATAATCTACATATTATCACAAAGAGGTAAAGTCAGGGATTCTTAATCAATAATTCATGAAAGTTGTCAATAAGGTTATTATTTGAATGAAAATGTCCTCTTGACATTAGCACAACACAAGCCTCTGTAGTTTCCTCTGCAAATTGGGAACAAGTTTATACTGAAGCTTTGAGAACTTTAAGCAGGATTTAGCCTCGGTTATGTTAACATTCCCTACAATATTTTCGAGTGATCCTAGACTATATTATGGAATTGACTAAGTAATTGTTGGTCGTGATAATACGTTGAGTAGAAACGTGATTTTATTGACTTTGTAAGGTTTTTTTTTATTTTTTTATGAACCATAAACTAAAGAAGACCAGTCAGAATGTTTAAAGGGACATAATATATTTTGCATGCTAGGTTAACAGTACCGTTAAAGTGATTACTTAAACAGCCATAGTACTATCGTATATCAAGTGAGCCACTGATGGGAAGTAATAGGTTACTGTCATTATACCTCAAAAACTATGTTCATAATGTGTTTAATTTTTTGACTGAATTACCTGTGTAACGGTGATTAAAAACAGCTAAAGCCTTATCCCATCATTGTCCCTTTGTTACTAAGGACGAACAAAATTACTCTGTTCATTTATCAATAGTTGATACTAACTATTCCAAAACATCAACTACGTGCATATTTAATCCAGATAGACCTCCCCAAAGATTTTTTATTTAGTTGAAGCTAAAAAGGTACATACGAAAATGTCAAAAACATTTTATGTACAGCTAAACACACTTTCAGTAGGTCTCCATAGGGATTCAGAAGATCCACATATGGATATCCATTTGTCATGACCCTGCGGCGGTATTCGTATTTCGAATTTATCGTGCGTGTTGAAATACAATGCTGCTCCGTCACTGCTTTGGCAGCGATTTTTGAGGAAGAGGCTAGGTATGAGTGTGGTTGACAAGGATATATTTTAGCCCTTTTATTTCACCGTTTTTGGTTAAGATTTCTGCGTGAATGAAGCTTGTTTGTATGACCAGTAGTGACTTCAGATTTTGTTATTGTAGCAATTTAATGTAGTTCTCTACATTTCAACCTTAATTATAAATAAATTGAAAAAAAACGTCGACTAATTTATAGTGTAAAAATGAATGATTAATGCAATTAGCGTTAAATTATTACTTCTAAATAAATTAAAATTAAACACAAACTTTGTAAAAGATTAATGGATGGATTATATCCCACAAATTCATAAACAAACGAACTATACAAATATGTGTTGTGAAACATAACAGAAACATTTGATTCCCCAGCTAGTCACAAAAATGAAAATATGTAAAGCATGCGTCATACAAGAATGATATTAATAAATAATCTTAATCATATAAACAACGTTGACGTTGCTGTATTCCGAAGCGTCACAATACTACGTAATATTTGACTTTTCCTGTTTTTCCCAAAGTGTAGATGTAAGATTAAAGCCGTTTCCTGTTACTGAAAATTACTAAACCAGAGAAATAAGGAGCTTTGTAAAAGGAAACCACGAAAAACCAAAGTAACTCTATTGTACGTAATTAGCTAAATCAAGATAGTCTAACAAAAATAAGCAACAAATTCTCGGATTTACATTCTATGATGAACAATATCTTTGAACCAATTTGTATAGTAACTATAAATAGCATAGACTAGGGTGCGCAATTTGTTGTCCTTTTGCTTATGACCGAATATGATTTCAATAACATTTAATTTCATATTGATTAATCCTAATAAAAAAACTGCATCTTAATAAAAAGCTCTCTCAATCTTAGTAGTTCTACTCACTGTTAATATCTGCTATATACATTTCTACACAATAAGCCATTGTTATACTTGCTATTCTATACATGGCATTATTTATCATTACTAAAAGCCATAGTATAAATCGTATGAGATCGTGTTGGTTTTGACAAAATATTAAATTTTCTGTCCACCAGATCTCATTCAAAGCATATAAGTTTTATTTGTGAGTGTTATGTATCTCGGTACGTATAATTTCAGTATACAAGTTCATTTCTTTAAACTCAAGTATCTACTGAAGTCATTTGTTCTAGTTCACTTCATTGTATATCTTGCTAATGCGTTTTAATCATTTCTTCGTGCCGTTCCCATGCAAAACTAGTGTCTCTCTCTCTCAAGATGATTGCATTATTTTCTATTTTGTTTTTAATAAACATTTTACCGCGTGTGTGGCCTAGTGGGTAGGTGACTAGTGAAACCTTGGTTGCATAACATTACGCTAAATGTTATAGGGGGTCAGCAGTGATCGTATACGCATACTTTAAAAAAAATATGAATAATGAGCTGAATATTCATATTACTAATGGTTATGAAACTTGTTTTCGACCTATTCTCAGACCTACTAAAATTACACAGTAAATTAGTAACACAACATAAAATTTGATAAGATTTGTAAAAATATCATGAATCAATTCCTAGTATTCATTGTAATCTATATTATATATACATATATCCTTCATTATATTATATGATTACTCGCAACACATGACAATATTCATTATACTCCTTTTGCCAAAGAATTATTATTTGTTCTGAATAAATGTAACTCATAACTGTTTGTTTATCTATGACTTTTCCCTTTCATATTTAATAGCATTCATCCCGCCACATTGAAACATAAGGAAAGAGAGAAACATTTACTGGGTGTTCTTTGTAATATAAACAACGTTACAGATGAATTTTTAATAAAAATATAGCCTCAGCCGCTTTTCTGCTTAGGAAATATAAAATAGTATTATATTTTGTCATATATTATCTCTAATAAAAATTCAAAGGAGTGAGGAAGAGATGATGATAATATTCTATAGAATTTGATATAGAGAAATATAATCCGTTCTAACGTGACAGTTCATAAAAATTCAATTTTATCAGAATACAACCGATCAGTCAATTAAATTTGTTTTATAATATTATATATTTAGTTGGTTTTAGATTTAGGAACGGCTACTACCGTGATAGTATCCGAGGCCGATGGCTTTACACATTCTTAAAGCACGAACTTATCCCAGTCTTTATATAATTAGTAGGCACTGGAATATCTCACTAATTGAGGCTTCTATAATGTGAGCCTAACGTTGAACTGATAGAGGCATTTTTCATTGAAAATTTCAAGCTCCATGATATATTTAAAAAATAACCTAAAATTACAGAAAAATAAATCCATTCAATATGAATGTAGGGAAAAATCATAAAATATACCCTGACCAATCAAAATACGATTTGGAACATCAAACAATAATACTAATCAAATGCACTCAATGTAACTCTAAGGGCATTCTGCCAACAACTAAATCATCTCTCGGTAAAATTGTGTTTACTGCCGACACTTACTCAGCTCATCGACTCACTGCTGTAAAATAGCATAGCCCACTTAGAATGCTATTTCAGAAATTGTTAGTCAATCGCAGTCTGATTAATCACAACGTGTTTTGGTCGTACTCGTAATAGTGAGAGTCATGTTAATGGTATGCATATCAAAATTTTTGGTGTATTTTTAGGTTTATATTGGGTATATTTAAACTGAGGTTGTTATATTCGCTTCATAAAATTGTTAATTCATATTTAACCAACTAAACCTTTAACTTTATGACTTCTCAAAAATAACCTTAACTCAAAGAGTACTTCATGATCTATGAACCTGAATCATACATTTACAAGATTAACCTTACAGATAATTACAATTTATAACACACACGCATCGCATAAATTGGATTGATGTATGATAACTCCAAGCGACGCATATCTTCAAATGAATAATTGCTGAAAACGATGAGTCTAGACAGATGTCAGAGCTCAGTTCTGACGTTCCGCGTATGACGTGTCTCCTGAAGCGAGCGCCCACGCAAAGCTTTCCGGACAAAGCTCGCGGCGTCCGCGCCTCAGTCATACCGAGATATTCAAATAAGACACAAGTTGCCAAAAAATATTTTTGTGATTTCCAAAAGTGATACTCATTGTTTATTTGCAGGTAATTTTTTATTTTTTTTATTTGTCGGATCTTGTTTTATATAGGGAATAATAATAAGATTTCTAGTCGAAAGCAAAATTAAACTGAGTTCCATTTGCCTGGTACCATTTGATGTCGTGATTCTTTGGAAGATTGAATGCAAGATTTTATTTATATTGCACAAGATTTATTAAGCAAATGAAAATCACATTCCTGTTTTATGTCTACAATGAAATTTTTAATATTTTACTCGGTCATTAACATAACTTCTTTGGCTTAAGTCATTGAAAATGTTATAATCGTAAAAAAACAATTTCCCAATTTTTAAAGTAAATCTTCCCCGAAAAAATCCAACTTGTGTATAGATATTTTTAAAACGCAGTTTAGTCGTTCATATTCGTTTGATATTAGCTTTAAGACAAAGCACTATTTAATTTTGGAAAGTAGGCCACGGGCTACAAATATTTTAGTCTAGATTTCATCTTTGATGAGACAGGTATGAAATGAGGTATTGTTTATTTTTAATAGACACATTCCTCTGTCAACTTCAAGGCTCCCATTGTTAGCACATTCCTCGGAAACGCGAGCATTCACCGGCGCTACATTTCACGCTGAGCGCCCAAATTCAACGTGAATTTAAATACGTTCCTTAGTTTGTATCTTGGAGCCCAGCCAACTCCCTATCAATTTCAGTAGAAACGGAATGTCTAATATTCAGAAATCTACAACGTTGACTAAACTGCATGACTCAATGTTCCATTCCCCATTGTTTTTTTAAATGTTGTTGATTATAAATTTATTTGCTGTCAAGCATATTTAAGAATGTTATATATTTAGAAGTTTCATCCAGATTTTAACGAAACCGTTTAGCTATTTAAAATATTTTATTTCCCATAGCTACCCCTAAACCAATTCACAATGTCGGAGTCTAACAAACTGGAAGCTGGTCAAGCATTAGTCAAGAAGACGATGAACGAGCTTGTCGAACAAAAACAAACAAAGCAAGCAATCAAAATAGAAGCACGCCAAGAATTCCGAGAGCATTTCTCTGAAAGTTACGAAGAAGAGTATGAGGAAGAAACATTTATTGATGAGTTTGGTAATGAAACTACAAAGAGAGTCGAATCAAGCAGTGAGAGCAAAGAGCACTCTAAGAGCGCGGACGTGAAGGTGAAGGCATCAGGGCTAAATGCAGAGCAGGTGAAGGCGCTGACTGACTGCGCGAGCCAGGCAGGCCAGCTGGCACTCGACTCCAAGTCAGCTAACTGATTCATGTAATTAACGATGAATTTATATTTATATTTTCTTTAAACGTCCATAATAAATCTCTAACTATGATGCATTTTTTATACAAGATCCAAAAAATAAAACGATCATTACAATTTATATAGTTTGAACCAGCACTAAAGTAAATAAATAACATTTGCCTTTATAGGTATTTTGACTCCTTACCCTTGCTAATTTAAAATTTGTTACAGGTGCAACATATTCCAAGGCCAGTGATCAAAGGAGTGGTGACCCAAAAAGTGATACAGACTGTTAAGTGTTTTAAAAATGTGTTAAGGTTATATGTAAAATTTAATGGAAGGCTATGATATGAAATAAATATATTTTAATCGTAATTGTTGAATTGTGTTTATTAACCGTGCAACCAAAATTGAAAAAAATGGAAGAAGAAGATGACGATAGCAAAAATCTGCGAAAAGACCTAACGGCTTTTAGTTCGCTGAATGCGCGTATTGCGGCTAGTATGGAGGAGAGTGTGGTCCAACAGCAATTATCATCTGAGTCAAATGAGGCAAACGCGTCAAGTATATCGACGACTCAGTACAGTGATCGTAGTTTTATTTCAAAAACAAGTATGTTCTCTAGAAGTGGCACGTCGAGTTCGAGTCAGGACGAATGTGAGGCTGCTAAAACAACGATGACCAGTGGGCAGTATTTAGTTGCAGCAAGAGTTGAGACCGCTCGTTCTATGGAGAGTCTTAGACCAAGTAATGATTCTACGCCGGCGCGTCCCGCTAGCTCATGCACCAGTGTTCGAATCCATCACAGATCATTCTTAACAGCAAGCGAACGTGATGTGCGGGAGTCGAGAGGGGCGCCAGCCCGACGTGCCCTGTCTGGTGAGGACATGGGCGCTTCTGCAGAAAAGCGTCGAGGTCTTTTCGCAGGAACCGAACGACGAAATTTGCAACAATTAAGTCTGCCTCCACCTGAACGGCGCCTCACAATCCTCAGTCCTCACAGTCCGATGGCAATGTCTGAATTGCAATGGCCATCATCCCCGGGTATCCGAGGCAGGAGAAAAAAGGGAATGGTGCTCCCAAAACTAATACTGCCACGTGCTGACTCCGATGGATCTGACGTTTTTTGCGAAAGGTGCCCATTTTAAATTAATCTATAGCCTTATTTTAGATTTTTAGGTTCTTTGTAGATTCTTACATATAAAACTTTCCCTTACTTTCACAACACTTTAGAAGAAAATAGTTTCGCAGTCTGTAAATTTCTGCTTACTGCAGGTAAATCGGGTAAAACGTTTAAAAACTTCAAGTACTTGTAACAAAATTAGCTTCTGAACTGAAATCACTGAACTCAAATTATGTTAATATTGTTTTATAAATACACCTAATGAGCTTCTTTTATCGCAAAGGATTTCAAATGAAAATATATTACAAACTGTATTAAGCTTATAATTTAGATTTTAGTCTTTATTTCTGTTTTAAGACTGTATTTCGGATTCTCACACTTTAAAGTGAGAGATACAAGTTATTAAGAGTGGTTCATGACATGTGCCGTGTAGTGCCGGCTTAGGATGTTTTAGTCGCTACGGCATTTTAGGTGGATTTAGGGCGATGCGGTTGGAGACCCATCACGAAAGATACTTTACTTTTACCATCTTGTCCCCATCAAGTTCCAAATGTGACTGAGGAGTTTTTAGCTCCAAATCTCTAGCTACCTCTTTTTGGGATTTATGGCCGTGATTATATAGATGTATGTATATTCATAAAAAGAAAAAGGCTAAGAAACGGTGCTCTATAGCTGTATATATTTTATCCCTACATACATGTATGTGTATACTTACGCCATTATTTTGCATTAGAGAGGGCAAAGATTTTTGACAGCAACATTCGACGATCCTGGCAAACCTCTCGTGCGTAGTCTATATTAATCGAATATAGCTTTCTTGTTTAAAAAGTTCAAACAAACTAAGACACGTTTGACCCATTTCGCATTAAAAAATAATATTTATTCCGCATACGTAAGTGTACCATTACTCATGATATAAATAGAGCCCGCTCAAAATATATGTTTTCATTATCTCTGACCTTTTTAGAAACTGTGCAGTAAACGGTGGGCGTTTCACTCACTATGTATAGTCATTTGTAATTGCTTCTTTGTCTAGGTTTATTAAATATTTAGTAGATTAGTTAGATTACATACTTAGTTTATCAACTATGAAAAAGAGTTAAAGAATTAGATATATTTTTAACCATTTTCAGCAATAGAGGAAAAGGTATCGTTTTATCCGGGATACTAAAAAAGAAGTTTCTAAACGCATTGTCCACCAATTACAGCAAAATCAACCAAAATAGGATAGATTTATTTTATAACAAAACATCACAAAAATGCGCATTATACCAAGTAAATATATGTCAAAAGTAATTTTGCAATACCGAAACTAATTCCTTACAAAAACATTGTCCTTTTATATAATTTGAAGGGAATACGATTTCCAGGAGCTATTAGACTAAAACTTGGCAATATCTGAATTCCGCATTTTAAGTAAAACACTTTTATTAACTTAAAAACATATTTAACCAATTTTATTATCTCTTTCAAAGCGTTAATAGAGACTCGTTTATTAGAAAAAATGTTCAGATATAAAATGTAAGGAAAGTATCATTGAAAGATTCTGGAAACTTCCGACTGAATAAATCATGATTCAGTTCAAAGAATCCAGGTGTGAAAGTCATTAAATTCAAAATAGAATTAATGTTGCAGCGGAGAATCAGTCGAGATAGAAGATTGGAATTCTTAGTCAGTTTTATGTGATGACGTACTCGTAACAATAGCCCGCGACTTTGCTATTTTAAAAAGTTTTTACTTTCGGGAACGATATTATTATGTACGCATTTGTAACAATTTATCATAAAAACTTACTGTACCTTATACTGTTCAAATACTATAAACAATTGTTATATCCTTGTCCTTTAACATAACATAACATAAACGTTCACGCCGAATATCCCCGAAGGGGTAGGCAGAGGTACTAATACTTCTGAACATCACGTAACACATTTTGCATGGTAGTGTACTCACGTGACACATGCCATGCGGGTTTCCTCACGATGTTTTCCCTCACCGTTAACTACCATGATAAATTAACCACACGTATGTCTTCTTTAGAAAAGACAAATTGGTGTAGGCCCGAGCCGGGATTTGAACACTAGTCGTTTGCAAGATAACCGGTGTTCTACCACTTGAGCTATCACGTCGCCTATAACAGTAACTGCATTTTTAACTCTATTATGTGTTAAAGGAATTTTGGTTCATTCTTAGTCAAATTCTAATACTATCTAAAAAAGACAATATGGAGACAATTGTAACAAGTCTGTTGCAATTTTCATGTTATTTCGTATCAAGTATCCATATATTAGTAGTCAAACCACTTCTCTCGTTTTCGATTGTATTCTCCTACTTCTTATCCTACCTGAAAGTTTTTTAAAATAAATTTTATAAACACTTGTTTCCTTACTTCTTTAATTGGGGAGGGAAATATTGTGAAAAAATATTTTTTAGTGAGGTACACGAATATGATTCACCTTGCATGATACTAACCGAAAGGTTTAGGGATTAAGAAGTAAAATTAAAAATTGCTCTGAACACCAGGTAACAATGTCACGTGATGTAAAGAAGTATTAATACCTCTACACATTTCTTCAAGGATATACGGCATGAACGTATAAGTTGAATATCTATTACGTATTAATATCAAACTCGTAGGCAAGCTCGCCAAGCACACTGCAAAACAAACTGTATTTTTATCATATTATTTCAATGTAATCATAGGTATCCTGCAAGGTAAGGGTAAGCTGCAGATTCTATTGATGAAAAAACACTTTTGAACGGTTTGGGACCCTATTTAGTATAGACAAACAAACACACAAACAAATTTTATAGATATAGATCTTATATAGATTGATAATCTTAGTGGAGTTTTCGACAAGTTTATTCGCAAAGTTGGTAAGTTAGTTTGTTTACTTGGCGATAAGACTAGCAACCCTCCCCCACTACTATGTACTGCTTAACATAAAAGATCTTACAACACTTGAATGGTAAAAGTTTTGATGCAAATGTTTGAGCAATATTTTAAAAATAATATCTTGTCTAAGCTTGTAATATAACGGCAAATGCTGTTTAATGGATGTATTGTTACGGTGTTATGAATCTTCAGGATTAAAAACTTCTTACAGCTTAGCAACAAAGTCTTAGTATGTTTCATAACTATAAATTAGTTTTTAGTAAAGCACACAGAAAATAAAGTTGTCTCAAACTTGTGCCTATAAAGTCTTAGTATGCTTCATAACTATAAATTAGTTTTTAGTAAAGCACACAGAAAATAAAGTTGTCTCAAACTTGTGCCTATACTCACGGCTATAAATCCCTGGAAAGCTACGAAATAAGAAATTTTCATCCACTCAAGTTCGAAAACTTAAGTAGGGAAAAGATTAATAATAATAAAAGATAAATAAAACGTTTGAACCCGCGACCTCGGGTATACGCCCCCGTCGCTCTGCCAATTGAGCTACAGTGTCAATGGCTACCAGTGCGAAATTCTTCTATCTTTTGTTTGTTTTACACTTTTCAAGTAGTGTTTGCGTTCCCTACTTCCCTATTTTTTACAAATTCGGCAGGCCACTTATCTACCTTTTCAGATAGAATGCAAATGTTGAGAGCCGAAGAATTGACAGTTGAAGTCATTGACACTGTAGCTCAGTTGGCAGAGCGACGGGGACGTATACCCTAGGTTGCGGGTTCGAACACCGCCGGTGTCAAAATTTTTCCTTCCTTTATTTAATAAATAATAAAAAATAAAAAAGCCTTTATTTCTACTACTTATAACTTTATAGGTGTACATGCATAGAACATTATAATGTACTTAAAATTAATTAAGTAAAACATTTTAACATATCACATGTACCATTTGTAAATGTACATTCTAATTAATTCACGTAAAAGTTCCTTTGTCTTCATTTTGGAGAGCAGAGACTATATTTCTGAATACTTCACGAATATTAAGAAAATTTTAGTTTATATCAAAAACACTAATTAACAATTTTGATTATGAATAAAATTATAATATACTTTATTCTTTACAAACAAGATTACCAAAACTATTAAATTTTACTAAAGTAGTATTCAATTAAACAATTTGACTTATAAGTGGTTCGGACAGATACAAAGTGACGTAACATCATTAATTAATTACGCAGGTAACATTTTGAAAGGACCAGTTATATAAATTACGAAATTACTTCAGGCGGTTTTCAGGTCATGTTAAATATGTTAAGGAATTTCAGGAATGTTCAATATTTTGAAAATAAACGGTACCACTTTGCTTTAATCATTAAGTACACTCAGTTCACATTTCAAAGAGTGTTTTATTTATATTGAAATTGGTGTCAAAAAGCTGTTTTAAAAAAAATGCAATATTTAGCGTCTTGAATATCCAAAGATATAATTTATTTCACTTATTCAATAACCGTGATAGCTAACTTAGTCAGTAGGTAGAACAACGCGTATTGTGTAGACCATGAGGGTTCAAATTCCGGGTTGGGCCTACACCAGTTTGTCTGAAACTTCTTTGTACACCAAATTGGTGGAAAGTAGACATAATAATTTTTGATGTGTTAAGGGAAAAAATCGTGAGGAAACCCACATGGCTGAGGTGTACTTAGTCATGTGACAGTGTATTAGTATAAAACGGTATAAAACGATAGGCCTACTATCACGTGAGTACTCTGTCCAAGCAAAACTCAGGTACTCTAAACACCATCCATTGTAATAAAAATCTAAATAACTTATGATGCTTTTCCTCTTAAAGCTTAACAAAGAAAAAAGTTAACATAAAACAAGGAAATACATTAAAATTGAATGTTCAGGGTTCATGTGACCTTGAATCAAAAGAAATTACTTTCTGACCTCTGAATATGAAAGGCAAGCTTTCGTTTCAACAAACGAATAATCGCGATGACCCAGATTTAGAAACACGAACATATGTATTCAAGATTTGTGGTTCGATTACAAGATTTGATGTATTGAAGGGTTTACTAGGGTTACTAGTAAACCCTTCAATACCATTCCACTTTAGATGTGTAAAGTGGAAAGTAATGATAGGAAAGAACGACCACGGAGGACATATTTAGACCAAATAGAGAGTGTGTCCAAAAAGGCAATGTATGAAAAGATTGATTAATGTAAACGAAGCTAAAGAGTTTTGCTAGGATCTTACAAAGTGGCGATCATTCGTATTGTTTTAAAAAACATGAGAATACACAACATGAAATAAAAATTTAACATACTTCTTAATGTGTTATACTCAGAATAGGAATAGCATGAAAATAACTGCAATAAAGTGAAGTCAAGCGAGTTGGAGGCCATTAGATCCTGAGCATATAAAGTTCCACATACAAATTACTCCTCCACGTAGCTTCTACATATTTCTTTAGACTTATTTAAAACTTCAGATAATACGCCTTTTACAAAACCCTTCTTCGCTATATAAAAGCTCCCGAGAGCTTTAATAATGCATCGTAATACAGCTTCTAATATAATTTTTCTATTACGGCAGCAAAATAAAATATTAATACTCTAATTTTACGTAACAGTAATAAAAGCAAGGTTTCTTTTTAAGTTAGTTCATAAAAACCTCGGTAAAACAAAGGAATTTTGCGAAGATCTTAATGAGAATGAGAAAATATATATACTGTAAGCTACATTCTATTGCTACACTACGTTCACTTGACCTGTGTAATAAATTCGTGTATATTTATTTTGTTTTATATCTTATTCGTTTACAAGGATAGCAGTACTGTGGCATTTTATCAGCTTGTGTTCAGAATAAACACATACAAATTCATACATACATAATGCACACTGCTGGGTGTTTGTGGAACGGGGATTGTCACTAAAATAAGAAATGCCATATTCAAGTTTAATACACAATGTGCATATAAAATTGTATAAAAAGTTTAAAACGACTTTTGCAAAAACATAGGATATCAAATGCTTCAGAATGTGAAATTCCTCAGCCACTTTTTGAACTTGAGCTTGTGTTTAGAGTACTTTTTTATTGAACTCAAGTGTATCTGCCCAGTAAAGTTATACAAGAATACTTTTATTTTATTTTTTCAACATAGTGGTTAGAATATGGAGTAATCATGCAGTGAGGCGTGGCTTTAAATTCCGAATCAGGCCTACATCAATGTGGCTTTTAAAAGCCATATTAGCGGGTAACTTATCATGCTTGTTTACGGCGAGTGAAAAATTGTGGCTAAGTTGTACAGATACACGTGGCTGTTTATTCGTAAAAAACAGCGATAGGCATGCCTCTTATCACGTAAATACACTGTCCAGGCAAATTGTGGGTACTCAAAACACCAGGTGACAATGATATCACTTAAAATCCAAAATGTTCAAAATTATTAGTACCGCTGCCACCCCTTCAGGGATTTACGACGAGAAAGTTTGAGTTTTGACTCTTGAGAATAAAGAATAACGTTAGATTTTAAGTAAATATTATTTAAATCATTTTTATATTATATTTATGTACTCAGCGCAAGCCAGTTTATTCTACTGTACATGTAACTTGTACATGTACCGTCGTTTTTTCAAAGCAAAATCTAGTTTACTGTATGCTTATAATCCTATCTCGTCTCATTGTTGTTGTACAACTCCAATAAGGGACGTTTTCAAATTTTCAAGTGATTTTTAATAGACGGATTGAAAATCGATAACAAATAAACTCTGATTCAGTATTAATAAATAAAGGGTATAAAGAAAGAAAAGAAAAATTTCGACACCGGCGGGGATCGAACCCGCGACCTCGAGTATACGCCCGTCGCTCTGCCAATTGAGCTACAGTGTCAATGGCTTCTAGTGCGAAATTCTTCTATCCTTTGTTTCTTTTACACTTTTAAGTAGTGTTTGCGTTACCTACCTTCAAAAGTAACAAAGGATAATAGAAGAATTTCGCACTGGAAACGCAAAAGAAACAAAGGATAGATGAATTTCGCACTGGAAGCCATTGACACTGTAGCTCAATTGGCAGAGCGACGGGGTGTATACCCGGGGTCGCGGGTTCAATCCCCGCCGGTCTCGCAATTTATCTTTCCTTTATTTATTAGTAACTAGTGGGTAACCCTGGCGCGACTACGTCGCGTCCTATAAAATGAGTTTATTTTGAAATTTTCCGAAAAATCACAGCGCAGCTCTTTTGAATTTCTAAAGAATTTTTCTGATTGGCCGGTTTGAAAAAAATCCGACCAATCACAGCGCACTAAAGTTTGCGCGCACTTATGACACTCAAGCAAAGTCTATGGGCCAAAATTGAAACTTTGAAATTCTGTAACAATTAACTTAATCCGGTTACATCAGATGTCTGAATTTTGTGCACACCACGGCCGCGAACTGTACAAAACGATACCTGAATCAAATTTCTAGCTTAACTCATCGCGTCACAGGCTTCCGGGCAAGAAAGAGGCTTACAGAAATAATATATAAAGATAATCCCCACATAAGGTTTTCATGAACAAAAGCATTCAAATTATTCTGATTAAGTATACTTTCTCCTTTTAACATTCAAAAGATTAATATTGTAAATCTTTATATTTTTCAATTTACCCGTTCTACAAACACCCATGGTAAGAAATGGGGTAGTGCTATTCTACGCCGACACTAAACAGCAAATAAAGAACACAATGTTTACGTATTTTCAATATGTTAATACATGGAACCAAAAGTTGTGACTCTTTTATCACTATTGCACGGACGGAGGACTATAACCTGGGCTCTGGGCTGATAACCGTGAGTATATCAATGTTATTTCAAGCATAGCGCTTTTAAATATTGAAACATAGCCCGTTCTGTGCATGATAATTTAGCAGATGACATTAAAATGACACATCTATTTCTATTGTGCTATTTATTGATCATATTGTTGATATCTTGCTGAGTTCTTGGCGCTGTCGAGCGTAATGTCATCCTTTGAGTAGTTCTTAAAATACTGCGAGACTAGTGGATGCATTATCTACTTTGTACTCGCTAGTTTATGTTAACACATTTCTTTTAGAGTATGAGTTTTCTTTACTTCTTTTAGCGGCAACTGTTTTAGATGGTTGTATAATCTAGTAGTTAGAAATGCAAATGGCACTCTTTTTATAAGTAAGGTTACTTTAATGTTCTTTTCTATTTCTATTCTTTTATGGCTAAAACGGTTTGTTGGTTATGGGATGGAAGCTATGAAAGTAAAGTTAGTGAAGTGATTAAGAAGCGTGAATAGCCTACTCTTTATAAACTATGCATGATAGCAGAGTGAATGCAGTAGAGATTTTAGATTATGTGACCGAGTGAGAAATAGTGTTATTCGTGAAAAGTGTGGTGTGAAAGATGATATTGTAAGAAAGATAGAAAAAGGAATGTTGAGATGGTTTGGGCACATAGAGAGGATGGATAATAGAAAATTTTATTGGTAAAAGGGATCTATAGAGCTAGCGTTGGTAGCGCATGGTAATGGTAGTAGAAGACGACCACGGCACACTTGGACCAAATTAAGAGTGTGCTCACAAAAGGCAGGCGTCCGTAGTATGAAGAATAAAAGAGCGTGTATGAAAAGATTGATGGATGTAAACAAAGCTAGAGAGGTTTGTCAGGATCGTACGTAGTGGCGATCGATAGTCTCTGCCTACCCCAATGGGAACTAATGGTGTGAGTATATGTATGACAACTATTGCCAAAGTAAGGCTTATAGTATTGAATTACACATTTCAAAAAAACTGAAATACTAATCTTTAATCATTATAATCCATATATAAACTTCCATATGTGTCGAGGAGTTTCTAGCTCTGTAAACTTGGCTACCCCTCTTTGGCATATGGAAAAAAGGTAAGAAAAATCTGTGTCACAATATTTAAACGTTTTCTGCAAGTGAATTTTTAAATTATGTATATATAATTACATACACATATACATATACTCACGGCTATAAATCCCTAGAATGGGTAGCCAGAGCTAAGGAATTCGAAATTTCTCAGCCACGTTTGGAAAGTTGAGTGGGGAAAAGATGGTAAAATTAAGGTTGTTGGTGATGTGTATCGAACCGCATCGCCCGAAAATCCCTTAAAAACCCCAATACCGTTAGACGCCTCTTACGTACACCCACCGAAATAAATGGGGTAGTGCTATTCTAAGCCGACACTACACAGCAAAATCATGAAATTTCAAAAATCATGAATTACATGTTCAATGATTGTCTTGTGAGCATACTTAAGCAGAATTATGACTTTACAAACGAGTAAGGGTAGTTGTTGTGACTTGATTAAATATAGATACATATACTCACGTCCATAAATCCCCAGAAGAGGTAGCCAGAGCTTTGAAATTAGGAATTACTCAGCCACTTTTGGAAATTAAGTGGGAAAGAGGTTCTAAAGTAAATGTTTTTGGTCCGTTCTGTCTCCAACCGCATCTCACAAAAATCACTTAATAAGCTCTAATAGCCTTAGCCACCTCATACAAACACCCATGGTAAGAAATGGGGTTGTGCTATTCTACGCCGACACTAAACAGCAAATAAAGAACACAATGTTTACGTATTATCAATATGTTAATACATGGAACCAAAAGTTGTGACTCTTTTATCACTATTGCACGGACGGAGGACTATAAAATTTCGCAAACATATAGTTTACATAAAAATGCGCTCAAAATGTTATGATTTTATAAAAATGCTAAAAAGTACGTTCTATCCATAAAACAAACTTTACGCTAACCAACGAGCCATATCATTGGACACATATTGCTTGTATCTGCTCGAATTGAAACTATTTTATTATTATTTGTCATTTATATATAACTTGTTAATAGTATGAAACTTATATAGTGTTACCGAAATACATGTCCAAATTTAGATTACTGAATGATTTAAAAAATGTATAAAGCTCTGCTTCCTGTTTTGGGATATAAAACCCTAACAGTATGTCTGTATGATTTATATTAAATAAAGGTATTGAAAGTTAATCACTATTGTCATATTTGATATTTTTCACATTCTAAAGTTTAATATTGAAACTGATTAATATTGGCACCAAGAAAGTATCCCATTACCATGGTGGGGGTAAATATATTGGGCAGTGACATAAGGGATGATTTCATCAAAATCATATCGGTGAATATTTGACTGAAGATTGGGCGGTTCCCTTACTGAACAATCGGAAAGATTTTTTTTCAATTAAACGATATATTATAAATGCGAATGTCAATAGGTTTCTTACGTTTTCACGAGAAAACTACCCGATCATAGTGAAGCTTTGAATAAATATTACTGAAGTTATAAGAATAAGCACAGGATTTATTTAAAATCGTAATTGATGGTCGAAGTATAACTGTATTATATTACCAGATGAAAAGAAAAAGAAAGAAATACAAAACGAAAAAGAAGTAATAATAAATAATTAAGCTTAACTTTATTTCTAAGTCCCTTCGAATGTCTTTGGGTATACCCAAGAGACAGACCGCGTACCTTTATATTCCTGAATTCAAAGGGCATGTCAGTTTGTTCAATAGACGGAGAAGTCATTACTGTTTTGTAGAACGCAGAGATAGTGCATAAAGCAAATTACATAAATTTAAGTAATCTTTATCGGCAAACTACTGTTTTAAAATCCCATACATGGATACATACATATACTCACTGATATAGATTTCGAAAATCGGTAGCCAGATTACCGGAATAAGAAATGCCTCAGCCACTTTTTGGAAGTTCCGTGGGGATAAGATTGTAAAACCAAGGGTTTTTGGTAAAGGTTATCCAACCACGTCGCCCAAAAATCCGCCTCTTGCGTCCGCAAGTCCACCCACGGGAAGAAATATGGGGTTCTTATTCGACACTATACAGCTTAAAATCCCCTTTTGTCTTTTTCACACTGGCCACCCGCAGTATAGTAGTACGATATAAGCCACACAACCGATAAGGTTATCATCATGTCCATTTTTATGTTATTGATTGTTATCAGAGAGATAATGTTCGTTACTATTTCAGTAACCGACTTTTAATACGAGATAAGATTAATGTGTCTGTCTCGTGAAAACTGAAAGTTCATTGAATCAACACACGTGTGTGAGTATATCTATCTTTTTCTCACAGTTGTGTTATTATTAGGTTTGAAAGAGACGGGTACTTTATATCATGAAATTAATTTGTTAAATAGTTAGTTTAAATGAAGAAGTCAGAGATATTAAAAGAATGAAGACCCCTGAAAATATCTGAAAGCTGGTTAGAGTCGGCTTAGAAAAGGACTAATCTACTTAATCTCGTGTTAATCTTACAAGGCAACTAAGGGTATTGCGGCTATTGTTGACCTGCGTGGCGGGCGACCCATCACCAACTATACTTATTTATAACAATCTGTGACCCACTCAAATTTCAAAAGTGGCTGTGGATTCTAACTCTAAAGCTCTGGTTTCTACTGTTTTGAATGGGTAAATGAAATCTCTCTCACATAATCAATCAAGCAAATAAAAGATTTTGACACCAACAGGACTCACACCCACGACATCCGGATATACGCCCCGAATATTTTTATTTGCTTAATTGATTAGTAAAACAAATTGTGCATACATAATTCTCTCTTATATAGTTTAAAGTATCAGTAATTTCAGACTTACCATTTTTATTCCTTCGTGTCCGTCTACTGACACATTTAAACATTGAAATAACTTACAACGTACAAATAGATATTGACGTAAATAACGTACAAATAGATATTGGCTCTACTATTTAGACATACACATTTATTTATTAGATACTTCTGAACATTCCAATAGAACCATGCAAACATAAACAAAAAATAGAAACAATGAAATCAGTACTTATTTTTAAGATAATTAATAGGGCAGTTTTATTTAAATGGTGTAGTTTATTTTGCTACTATATAACATATCTTTTTTTATAGAAATTCTGTTACAATGTTGAGTTTTGTAATTAATACGCACATCAGATTAAGACATTAATAATAATGAATAATAATAAAAAAAAATATTTAGCATAAAAACTTAATATTACAGATTTCTAACGGCCCCGCACTAGGATAAGACCTGTATTGCGGAAGACCTCACACAATTACTAATTTGATTTTATAAAAAGTATTTTACATTGTAATGAGATTATGAAATGTAATTGTATGTGTTGTTGATTTGCCTTATATAAATAAATAAACAATTTAGCCTTGGATAGACACTGACCTTTGATGTCACAGAAACATTAACTATTTAGACGTCATCCTTCAGCTTTGCAAAGTAAATCCCGCTCTAATTATTCTGGATTCTGTAGATTACAACTGTAAGTAAGAAGCTTTGCATTTAATGTTTTAGTAAACGCTTATACGGCTAAAACTAGGTGCAGCCTTATGTTATGTTGAAAATATTGAATAAGAATAATACTATTTCTATAAAACATTTTCCATATATTTAAAATACAGATTATGCATTTAAGAGTGCTCGCTCCGCTGCGCTTCGCTCGCTCGTTTTATACATAGCCTAAACTAACCTAACCTACCCTGGCTAAATGTGACTAGCTGGCTAAACCTAGGTGCAGCCTTATGTTATGTTGAAAATATTGAATAAGAATAATACTATTTCTATAAAACATTTTCCATATATTTAAAATACAGATTATGCATTTAAGAGTGCTCGCTCCGCTGCGCTTCGCTCGCTCGTTTTATACATAGCCTAAACTAACCTAACCTACCCGGGCTAAATGTGACTAGCTGGCTAAACCTAGGTGCAGCCGCACTTCGGCTATTAGCCGTAACATATACATACATAAAAAAGTATGTAATGATACGTTAACCATTTTTACCATTAAAATTAATTGTCAAGACTTTGCCAGCCGCATCAAATGACATAGGACAAATCGTTTACGCCGTACGTAAGGGGTGGCTGAAATACTATTTCTTCTGAACAGCAAGGTGAATTTTATTCATCATATTACTTCAATGTCAAAATTATCCACAATTTAAACGGGTTTTACAAAGCACATACAAATAAAATATGTAAAGTTTTGGTAAAGCGTGTATGAAAATGTTCGTTACATTCAATAGATGTAATTTTCGTATAAACAAGAAGATAAATCATTCTCATGAATATATTACTACTTTGTTCATAAACGTGTTTCTGAAATGGATCAAGTCAGAAAAGTTCCCAGAGTCTTCTACACGTGTTGAAGATAAAACTTGATATATACTTTTTTGTAGTAAAAGTATTATATTAATATCCTGGTAACCAAAAATAATAACATAACATAAACGTTCACGCCGAATATCCTCGAAGGGGTTGGCAGAGGTACTAATACTTCTGAACATCACGTTACTTTGTCACCTGGTGTTCAGAGTACCCACGTTTTACATGGACAGTGTACTCACGTGATAGGGGGCAGGCCTATCGCCGTTTTGTACGAATACACTGTCACATGACTAAGTACAACTCAGCCATGTGGGTTTCCTCACGATGTTTTCCCTCACCGTTAACAACCATGATAAATAAATTAACCAAAAATCTATACATAACTTTTACTTCACAGTACTTGCAGAACAGCTTAGTGCAGAGAGCTCAGTGGGTAGAACACCGCTTATCGTGCAGGCGATGAAGGTTCGAATTCCGGGTCGGGGCCTACACCAATTTGTCTTTTATAAAGTCATGTATGTAGTTAATGTATCATGGTTGTTGACAGTGAGGGAAACACCGTGAGGAAACCCACATGGCTAACTAGTACTTCGTCATGTGACAGTGTATTCGTACAAAACGACGATGAACCTGCCCGTACAAAACGTGGGTACTCTGAACACCAGATGAAAATATCACCAGATGTTGAGAAGTATTAGTACCCCTGCCAACCCCTTCTTCTTCGGGTATTTAGGCCGTGAACGCTTGAGTTTTTGATTTTTGAGGTCCTAGTACTTCTGGATCAACAATTTATTAGCTTGTTTTAGCAGTTTCCAGCCACTTTGCTAAATCACTTTGTGCTTAACTGACGAGTTGTGATCATGTTCACCAAAACTGACACAATAGTTTCAGAACGATTTCGTCTGAAGCAAACTTTTCAAATTCCATTTTCTATTTGTGACCATTTTGACAACCCTGTGTAAGAAATTACGTCAAAAGGGTAGGCAAAAATAGATGTGGCATAGGAGCTAACGGCCGCCGAACACACTAACAAGTCATAAATTAAACAGGCTCTATTATGAATGGCCATTAACGCGATGCATACTCTGTAGATAAGTTACGTTGCGATTAACATAGCCGATATAAACGCGTTTTGTATAGTGATTAAGTTTCTAACTAGCTTTTGAAATAAATGGGATTACTTTGTCTATTATACATCAATTTTCGTAGGTTTTGGCTTTCGCTGTGTAGTGTTGGCTTAGAATAACACTACCCCATTTCTTCCGGTGGGTGTACGTAAGAGGCGACTAACGGTATTGGGGCTTTTAAGGGATTTTTGGGCGATGCGGTTGGAGACCCATCACCAACAACCTTTATTTTTACCATCTTTTCCCCACTATCATTTCCAAAATAGCCTGAGGAATTTCTAATTCCTTAGCTCTGGCTACCCCTTCTAGGGATTTACAGCCGTGAGTATATGTATGTATGTTTTGGCTTTGACTACGACGATCTACATAGTTTTATAAAACATTGGTTGACTTCCCTAGCTCTGTAGGGCTAGTGTTATTGTTCTTATTTCTTTGGTTACCGAGTCCGAGCACACCACTCATATATTTTTAGCGTCATAAAATTTACAATTCACCCACTTTATTTATTTATTTTATTAGGAACATCAACAGCGACATAAGTAATAATAGAAATAAAGTAAGGCCAGTCACAGATGTTCACAGATGTACAGAATACCTATATTCTCATGACAATATTTGAAGGCAAAGATAAATAACTTTCATTTAGAACATACTGTGTAGTGTCGGCTTAGAATAACACTACCCCATTTCTTCAGGTGGTTGTGCGTAAGAGGCGACTAACGGTATTGGGGCAATTTAAAGGATTTTTGGGCGATGCGGTTGGAGACCCATCACCAACAACCTTTATTTTACCATCTTTTCCCCATTCAACTTTCCAAAACTGGCTGAAGAATTTCTAATTCCTTAGCTCTGGCTACCCCTTCTAGGGATTTATAGCCGTGAGTATATGTATGTATGTATTTAGAACAAACCTCAAAAGAATAAATGATTTGTATTAAAATTAACTAATAAAATAATATTTTCCAAAAAAAACCATATAATCTCACTTATGTAAGAAAATATTAAACATAAACTTTCACGTAGCAGTATGAAGTAATAAGAAACGTCAGAAACACCTTTACATCACGTTTTACTCGTTTTGTTTGAGCGACGAATCCAGTTATTTGAATGAATGAAATCATTTTTTCTGAGTATTCTTAGTGCAATATTCGTTTAAAATCATGGAAATGGCATATCTTTATATATTATTTCTGTAAGCCTCTTTCTTGCCCGGAAGCCTGTGACGCGATGAGTTAAGCTAGAAATTTGGTTCAGGTATCGTTTTGTACAGTTCGCGGCCGTGGTGTGCACAAAATTCAGAGATCTGATGTAACTGGATTAAGTTAATTGTTACAGAATTTCATTGTTTCGATTTTGGCCTATAGACTTTGCTTGAGTGTCATAAGCGCGCGCAAACTTTAGTCGATCAGAGATGCGCTGTGATTGGTAAGATTTTTTTAAAACCGGCCAATCAGAAAAATCACTAGAAATTCAAAAGAGCTGCGCTGTGATTGGTCGGAAAATTTCAAAATAAACTCTTTTTATTGGACGCGACGTAGTCGCGCCAGGGTTACCCACTAGTATCAGATTTATTCGTGGAATACTCGATGGAGATTTAGCTTTGTTTTCTGCGAAACCCATTAATCATACCGATTTCTATCTTTATTTTACGTCGATAACTAATTCAACTTTTCGTGATCGTTTTCCAGATATGCACTTCATTGTCACTCTTAAAACTTGTAAGCGTTCTTCTAGCGTGAGTGATCGTAAGGGGCTACTAAGGATTTTGAGGCTTTTTAGTGATTTTCGGGTGATGTTGTTAGGTTAGGTTAGGTTACCCGTCACCCTTATTTGACTTCTATCTTTTGCTCACTCAACTTCTAAAAGTGGCTGAAGAATATCCTAAAGCTTTGGCTAGCTCTGGAGTTTCATATTATCATTATTCCTGTTGGTTCGGGAATAGACTAATTATATGGTTTTAGGTGGTATTATCCTTGACAGGTGAAGGGAAATATGCTGTGGGAATGTAAATGAGAGTGCAAATCAGAGGCATAACGTGACATTTCCCCCTTTTTATGTTTCCCTTTGTGAAGGATTTTCAACAGCCAAATCCAGCTGCCATTGTTTCATTTTACTTAAAATCGCTGTCACTAACATATTTATTAATTTCTACTTAAATGGATTCAGTTCAATTTCTTTTATAAGTTATAGCGCTCGCTTAAAGTGGGTACCGTTTCATCTAATAGGCAATATATTTTATCTTCTACTTTGTATGTGGTCTCAAACGTTAGACAAAGACATAGAAGATTATGTCGTTGATTTAACTGACTAAAAAAGGAAAGGGACTCATTTATGACTTAATGCGGCATTGTTCGGTTATGTTTGATAGTTTGTATATGCCGCTCATTTATTTATTGATTTCAATTAATTTTAGAAAAGCATATCGCCTTTTTGCCAATCAATGGCTTAGGAACAGATTTAGGTTATCGTGTGATGTTAAGGTATTGTTATAGATTCATCACCAACGATACTTAATTCTAGCAATCTTTTCACATTTACTTCCAAAAATGGTTGTCGCGTGCAACAAATTGAAGAAGTTATTTGCAGTCATTGCGCTCTGATCTCAGATTCATTCAATAAATATTTAATTTCCGTAATTTGATGATAAGTTGTAAAAAAACTGAAAATCTGAAAGTTTTGATTCAAACTCGTGCACGAGGGTTCCGCAAAATGATCTATAAAAACAGCAAAAGTAACATCTGTTTTATGAAAATCTATTTTAAATGTTATTATTTGTTGATACTCAATTATGTAACGTATATCCTGTGATCCTTTACTGTAACTTTCCATATAATGTTTGCAAAGAAACTGGCTACTAATCACTCAACTCCAAGATTAATTTAGACAGTTTAGTAAGTTCTCGTCACAAAATCATACTTTGATTAAAAATTAATAAATAACACATTATTCTGTAAAACTCAGACGAAACGAATAAAATATTCAAAAGCTCTTACAACATAATCTTACGAACATTTAAAGCTGCAAACATTTTGTAACAAAGAATCCCAAGTGAATGTCTGCCAATGAAACATGTAATCAAAAAATTAATTTAATTTTCTTTCTCTTGCAGGTGAGTTACTGTTAATCTGCGGAGATAGTAAGACTACGGTACAATCGAATGCAAGTAGTCTTACTTAGCTGTAAGTATGTAATTTAAGTTTAATCTTGCAAATGAAGGTGATGATTATGGTTTTAGTTGTTTAAGTTTTCGGCGACAGTTTAATTAACAGAGGAGATGTCTATGTACATAAGTCATAAAATTTAACTTCTACTATAATGTATTTATTTAAAATACAAAATTGTAAGTAACATTTGTATTTCTATATTGTTTTAATATTGTACCTCAGCAATGCCCTAGGACATTGAATAAATATTTTTCTTTCTATCTTGCTTTCAAAATGTCGTCTGGAAAAAAGGAATAATTTTCTGATCCATGATTGCTTCAAAACTTCGCGTAAAAGCTTCGCTTTCTGACTATGTCGAAATTTCGACTATAGCAGTTAGAGGCGCCACACTTTTTTACGCATATCATATCACTACTTTGCCAGAAAGTAATAATAAAAGATTACTCACATTTTCAACAGCAGCCCCTTAATAAGTATCTTAGAAATATTGTATTCATTATAATATTTATAATTTTAATATATTTTTTGCCGCTCAGTGTCGGCTTAGAATAACAATACCCCATTTCTACCCGTGGGTGATCGTAAGAGGCGACTAAGGGTATAGGGGCTTTTGGGCGATGTGGTTGGAGACCCGTCACCAAAAACATTTATTATTACCATATATTTTCCCCAATCAACTTCCAAAAATGGGTGAGAGTTTCTCATTCCAAAGCTCTGTCTACCCCGGTAAGAGATTTATAGCCGTGAGTATATGTATGTATGTATGTATGTAATTTTAATAAACTACTATATGAAATTCCAATCAGTGTATTTCTAAAATAATAAAATAAATATATCGGCAAAAGCGACATTAAAATAAATGTAAACTCCGCTATGCCAGCCGCTCCGACCACAGAATGCCATTTCAACGTGTGTTCGACTGTACCGGTTATCTGAGAACGACTAGTTAATTAAAATATTTTATTCATAACTTTTCTATCGTACCTTTACTGCCACTTGGAAACTGGTTTAATTTAAAAAACTACTGAAAAATATTGTTACTAGAGTAGATTTATTCGGATTTGGATCGTAACTTTTAAACTAAAGCATACTAGTTCGTGGGAAGTAAATGAGGGCAGTTCAAAATTGGATTGGGTAGTGGTATCAGACGGAAACTTATATCAACTTCTCGTTTGTTTCTGTGTCTCATTGGTGTCTATTTGTCATCTGATGTTTAAAATACAGAGTACACATATCGTGATATTTTACAGACTAGTATAATACGATCTATCTTCTACAGTGTGGACGTGGTGACTACAGCCCTTAAATATCTTTGAGTCACTGTTGGGTTATTTATATGAAAAACAATCATTAGCAATCTTTAATTAATATTTTCTCCAATCTGAAAATAACTATAGTTGTAAGTGAGTTATTTGTCCACGTTAAATTTGTCTCTTTCCAGCTAAAGTACCAAGCAGCTATCATCTCAATTTATCCTTTACCTATTAATATTGTATCGTCAAGTTGTGCTAAAGCTTATCCCAAACGAAGCCGCAACTTTCTAAGGTTACTTACCAGTTCGCAGGTTGACTAAAAGCTAAGTTTGCGGAATATCGTCCAAACCAATTCGATAATCAGGTTTCCTTGTTAGCTGTTATTACTAATAATTTGGTCAAGGGTTACGTAACTTTTTGTTTTGGGAAAACACTTTTTATATTTGTTTAGCGATCTTTATTATTTTCTGTTCTTAGAATTTGGTAGATACTACCTGGGTTGCATAATTGGATTTTGTATTGAAGTATAGGATAATTTAGTAGAAAGCAACAAAGACTATTAATTAAAATTTGCTTGTTCGGAACTATTCTACTTCATGTCTATATTTCAGTAAAATTGTAACAACTAAATTTATATAGACATTCGCTTTTATATAAAAAAATATTGAAACCTTTATTTATTTTGTCCAAAAATAAGCTGCAAAATATACTGGTGGTAAAGATAAAGTAACCAGAGCTCTGGAATCAACTATTGGTAAAATGTGATAAAGTAATTAGAGAACACACATACAAAATATCAAAGGTTAAAATAAAATCAAAAATAATAAAGGTTTGGACTTTGAACCATATAAACTTTCATAATGTATTTATTGCTAGAAGTCTTTTGTTTTCACAAATTTATTTATCCCATACAGTGGATAAGCAGCTCATGGGTACTTTTATATATACGTTAAATACTCACTAACTTATTATTAAAATAGAACCAGATTAATAATCTAAGCTAGGCTAGTAAATCCAAAAATCTTATTATAATTATAATTGAAAATCTTTGTCCACTTTTAGAAATTGAATGTGCAAAGTATTTCTGAAATAAAGGACGTTTGCGATGGATCTCCAACCGCCTCGCAAAAGAATTAGTCACCTTATAATACACCTACGGGACAAAGTATAGTTATTCTTAGCTGCATATATTTTTTCATTAATTTACTCCATTAAAAATTAGCTAATTTTTTCATTCAAAATTTGATGTGTAATATAACAACATATGTTATATTACACATCAAATCTATATATAATATATAACATATAATATTTATACTTGCGGTTAAACCACCAAATCAAATATCATCACAACCTATAGACGGTTTGAAACATCACTAAAAGAACCAACTTTGACCCATGACCATGTTATATTGAACGTATCATGCGATTAACAGCAAAAAAAGGTTTTATTTAAATTCATAATTAATTGCTCAGCAACCAGCGAGTGAACGGATTTATAACAGGAATTAATGCATTCATGATCTCCCGAACAAAAGTGGGTTGTAGTCTGTAAAATTATATGAAAATACGTCATGAATATTCATTGAATTAAAATCAATCATGGCCGGTCTTTTCAGAATATAAATGCATAAAGTTGGCTTCTGTTGTGTTCAAAAAACGATGTAATTTAACTACAGGCTGCATCAAATCATTTTCATTTCTCGCTAGTATCACAAAGCTTTTTAATATGCATGATGAAAAAGGTAATAATCAGTTTATTTTTTGAAAAGGTTTCATTCATTTGAAAATGATATAAGTAAATTACATACATACATATACTCACGGCTATTTTTCCCTAGAAGGGGTAGCCAGAGCTGAGGAATTATAAATTCCTCAGCCACTTTTGGAAGTTGATTGGGGAATAGATGGTGAAATAAAGGTTCTTGGTGATGGGTCTCCAACCGCATCGCCCAAAAATTCCTTGAAAGCCCCAATACCGTTAGTCGCCTTTTACGTACACCCACCGGAAGAAAAAGGGTAGTGCTATTCTAAGCCGACACTACACAGCAAATTATAAGAAATAAATTAATAATAAGTAAATTATAAGAAAATAATGCTAAACCATAATGCGTTCAATGACGAATATACTGCTTCATTAACAGTAGATAGTACAAAGTCCAAAGGTAGTATAATAATAGCCCACTTAACAAAAACCATAGTAGCAGTAGTTAACTAGCCCCTGCCTTCTTTCAAGTGTGGTTGATTTTTTAACAATACATACATACATACATACATAAATAAAATATAAATCCCTTAACGGGGTAGCCAGAGCTTTGGAATGAGAAATTCCTCGGCCACTTTTGGAAGTTGATTGGGGAAAAGATGGTAATAATAAATGTTTTTGGTGACGGGTCTCCAATCACATCGCCCAAAAATCACTTAAGAAGCCCCTGTACCCTTAGTCGCCTCTTACGATCACCCACGGGTAGAATAGGGGTAGTGTTATTCTAAGCCGACACTACACGGCAATCTAAGCCGACACTACACGGCAAACAATAACAATAACATCTTAACAATAACATTTTAAATTCAACGCTTTGCTTTGGGGTTACATTTGAATGGAAAATTAATAATTTGCCATGTAAATAAGAAGCTAGTCTCATTTTATACCATAATGCCGTTTGAATTACGTCAACTGCCACCTAGTGGCAAACGAAGAAAACGCGTTTCAGAATTTTCTCATGTTTAATTTCAGCGAACTAAAACTTTGACTACGCTGCCGCTGCAGTGGCGTAGCTGCTACGAAGTTTTTGCACGCAGTTCAATTACGTTATACTAGATGGCGCTGGGAACAAAAGTTATTATTTGACACTCTTATTCGTCTTAATAGGGGCTTTGAGGCACGATATTTCTATAAAATATTTAGCTTTCTCTACAGAAAAGTATTGTCTAAAAGTAATAATGGATTGATTGTCTCAATTACGGGAATAATATATTTCTTCGTATTTTCTAAATATGTACATACTACTTTATATATTTTATAACATTGTTACATACATATACCTACTTACGCCAATAGTTTCCATTGGGTTAAACATCCACTACATAATATGAATAATAATAGATCACCACTATGATAATATACATAATATGGCTGATCATGGCGAAAATCTGAGTTTTGTCCACCTACACAATATCAAAGAAACTGCTTTGTCCATATCAATAACTTATAATATCAAAACCGACAACACCAACTAATTGGTATAAGGAAAAGCATCGACCTAGTTAATCCAGTTGCATGAGGATAGTGATTTCGGGGTTAATATTGTTGGTGGAGCGGTCGTTAGCCGCCCCGCCCCTGCTCTGACGTAGTGTCTGACGTCACGAGACACCGCGCGAACTTGCATTGGTTGTGTGGGACTTACGTCACGAGAATACTTTTATTTGTGTTATATTTTTTCGTGATACTTTATAGCTGTGTAGTGTTGGCTTAGAATAGCACTACCCCATTTTTTCCGGTGGGTGTACGTAAAAGGTGACTAACGGTATTGGGACTTTTAAGGGATTTTTGGGCGATGCGGTTGGAGACCCCTCACCAACAACCTTTATTTAAACTTTTTTCCCCACATAACTTTCCAAAAGTGGTTGAGGAGTTTTTCAATTCCTTAGCTCTGGCTACCCCTTCTAGGGATATACAGCCGTGAGTATATGTATGTATGTATGTGATACTTTATTTTATTATTTTATTTTACTGTCTTTAGAAAATCTTTTCGCTCATACATTAAAATGAGAGTAAAAGGAAATAAGAAGATAAGGTAGTGTTATTTTCAAAATTGTTATATCGTAGGTATCGTAACAGATTTGTAACTTGACCAAATTTTATTCAATCATTTCTTTATGTTAAACATTCAATTTTCTTTCTGTCACGTCAAGTCTCAGAACTTCGCGAACTTGCATTTGGGTTGTGTAGGATATTACGTCAAGCGAATAGTTTTATTTTTGTTTTATATTTTTATGTTTTTGCAATTACTGTGATTTATATTAGTCTTCAGATAGTAATTGAAATATTTTTATTTGTAAATATTTAATGAAAAGAAGTTTTTTAGTCTTTTTACAATTTATTTTATTGTATTGAACCAATTCCACCGCTTTTAATTTTCTATTTTGTTTAATACCTAACATCCAAATTTGGTTGTTTTGCTTTTGAAATGTTGGACATTTAGAAAATCACTCGTCTAATATATTTCTTCAACAACTTCTAATTACTTGAAGTGGGCGAGTAACTAACATATAAAGACATACATACATACATATACTCACGGCTGTAATTCCCTACAAGGGGTAGCCCAGAGCCAAGGAATCATAAATTCCTCAGCCACTTTTGGAAGTTGAGTGGGGAAAAGATAGTAAAATAAAGGTTTTCGGTGATGGGTCTCCAACCGCATCGCCCCAAAAATCCCTTAAAAGCCCCAATACCCTTAGTCGCCTCTTGCGACACCCATGGGTAGAAAGGGGTAGCGACATTCTAAGCCGGCACTACACGGCAAGTATAAATATAAAGACAATAGATCTTTTTTTTTAATACTTTACAGAACGTGTTTGGTTGAAAGATTTATTCTATCTATGCTGACGATGTTCAGTTATATTTATCTTTTAAGGCAGAAGATACAGAAAACTCTATCGAACTTATTAACACTGACTTAGCTAGAATCGTTAACTGGTGTGAAGACAATACGCTCGTACTTAATCCCAAAAAATCTAAATTCTTAGTGTTGGGAAGTAAAGAGCAGATCCGTATAATTTCATCACATGATCCGCAAGTTAAAATCAATGACAGCTTGGTAGAACGTGTTTATGAGGCTCGTAATCTGGGTATTTTAATGGATTGCAACCTTAGGTTTGAAAAACATGTCTTACAACTATAGTCCAGTCAAATTAGCACCAAAAATAGGGGTAAGGTTACATTAATTCGCACCTAGCTAAAAATTGGCATGGATGTTGAGAACCCTATTACAAATAATTTGTCAATTATCCACATCAATCCGGCGTGTGCAAAAAAAGTTATTCAAGGTCAAATGTTGCAAAAAATCGGTTTTTTGAGTTTTCCAGCTAAACGGTAAGTTTTATCATAAAAATAGGTGAGACAAAAATTATTCATTATGCAATTATCTATAAAAATTGTTCATACACTTTTTTTCCTAAGAATCACCATTTCGGAGATATAGCGATGCAAAAAGTTGAAAAAATGGTGTTACTCATAATATGCACACGTTTCCGCGCCACCCGTGAGGCACATGTGTGGTACATGGCGCGTTTTTTTTTTACGTGGTTTCCCCGGTAGGCCTATTCTACGATCTATTGTGGTTCAGTTGATTTAAAAAGCTATTGTATTAAATTGGAAATGGTACTATTGTAGATAACAAGAGCAGTGTAAGTAATTTGAGAAAATTATTCGTCTGATTGATACGCATCTAATGGAACATAATCTATATTGTCTTCTTCTCCTTCTTTCTTCTTCTTCATTTTCTTCTTCCTGCTGGGTACAAATAAATTGTTCAAAGAGCGATGCATCAGATGTCTCCTCGTCTATATCGTAAGAATCCTCTTCTACTAACGATTGAACATTGGAGCACGACTGGCCTCGACAACTGATACATGCTAATGAACAGAACAACCCAACTTTTTTACAGCCACATTTAGCATTACACCCCCTTTTTGCAATTGCAAAAAATTGAATTGAGGAGTTTTTCCGGTGCAGGAGGAAGTAAAGTCTGAACTGGTTCCAATATGTTGTCAATTAACTTCCAACCCCAGTCTTCTGGGTTTAGTTTATTACCGAGCCATACTTGAACTTGATAATATACCCGAAATAGATGTTGGTGAGCAGCAGCAGAGGTTGGACGAAGACAAGCTAATTGTACTTGTTTTTTTTTATGCGTATTTTTTGCAAAAGATAAGTATCGAAACTTATCTAAGCATGTTAATTTTTTTGGAGCTCCGTAGACGGAAAGAAGAAAGCGAATTCCGTTGGTGATTATAGCTTGTGGAGTAGAGGTACTTTCTTTGAAAACGTTAGCACAATCAACTAAATCTTGTCTCTCAAACAATTTCAAAACTGTTCTTTTACCCCTTCTGAAAAATGCTACTCCGTCAGATGGCTGACTTTTGTGATTTACGCATTCCAATTTAATACAATAGCTTTTTAACTCAACTGAACCACAATAGATCGTGGAATAGGCCTACCGGGGAAACCACGTAAAAAAAAAAACGCGCCATGTACCACACATGTGCCTCACGGGTGGCGCGGAAACGTGTGCATATTATGAGTAACACCATTTTTTCAACTTTTTGCATCGCTATATCTCCGAAATGGTGATTCTTAGGAAAAAAAGTGTATGAACAATTTTTATAGATAATTGCATAATGAATAATTTTTGTCTCACCTATTTTTATGATAAAACTTACCGTTTAGCTGGAAAACTCAAAAAACCGATTTTTGCAACATTTGACCTTGAATAACTTTTTTTGCACACGCCGGATTGATGTGGATAATTGACAAATTATTTGTAATAGGGTTCTCAACATCCATGCCAATTTTTAGCTAGGTGCGAATTAATGTAACCTTGAATGTCTAATTTGACTGGACTACTAGTTACTAATTGTTTTTACAGATTGAAAATTTTATACAAAATACGTGAATTTCTTAGCGAGGAACTCCGGATTAGTTTGTGTGAGTCATTAATTTTGTCAAAATTAAATTATGGTGATGCCGTTACTGGTCCTAGACTCCTTTCCACCTCTTCAAAACAGTTGCAGAGAGTGCAAAATGCGTGTGCGCGTTTCTGTTTTAATATTCCCCCTCGATCACACGTCACGCCATTCTTGAACAAGAGCAGACTATTAAAAATGGATTCACGTCGAAGGCTGCACTTGGCTACGCTGCTGTTTGGACTGGTGAAGGTTGGGGAACCAAGTTACCTACACCGCAAACTAAAATGGCTTGGTGAAAGTAATAAATACCACACGCGAGCTGCGTCTAATGTCCTGGAAGTTCCCCGACATCGCAGTTCTGCATTTCGTGGAAGTTTTAAGTACGCCGCCACAAAATGCTGGAACAACATCCCTCCACCACTAAGAAGTATAATGAGCGTTAACAGGTTTAAACTTAAATTAAAGCAATATTTATTAAACATACAATTAAATGGCGGCCAAAACTTGTAGTCGAGTATTGCATATAATAGTGTTATTTATATATATATGGTGTGTATGTACAATTTATATAATTATTACATTATTTATTGACTATTTACTCATACTTATTTTAATTTTCGAAATTATATATATTACATATATATAATATATTATAGTTAATGGATTTATCTGACCTAAATCTTAGTAGGGTTTTCTTTTTATTTTTTATTAAAAATTTTGATAATTATTGATTCAGTAATAAGTGAAAATATGTTTGTTTGTTTGGTTGTTCTAACTTGTTTTTAATTTTTCAAGTTTATATAAATAGCTGCTGACGTACTGTCATCACCATGTAGGGCTCATAATGAAAACCAGTTCTGATTTTGTGTATACTTATACACAAATCAGAAATTACTGATTGTGGGCCCAATTTAGCGAAACCATTTCTTTAAATTATTGTATGAATTCTGTATATGTGTGCTAAATAAAAACATTCTTTTCTTTTCTTTTCTTTTCTTATTTATCATTTTACACAGGTATAGAAAACCTATTCATAATAATGAAATTTACAGGTAAGTTATACTATCTCTTAAATATCGCAACTATTCCGTTTTTATAGTGTTAAAAAACTTCTAAATAATCTTTCACACATGTGAAACAACAAATGACCTATTGTCCAATCCAGTAGAATATACAGGGCGAGAAAAGATTCTGGGATAAAAATTACAATTCAGGCTCATTACGGCGATGTAGCCAGTAAATACGTGCATTGTGTCCAGCCGGTGAAGCCTACACAATATCGCAATTATCCTGGCAACGCGATTTACCATCGTTCCATATCTAATGAACCTTAATACAGTTATATATTTGCTGGTATGTCGGGATTTCGTACTTGATTTATGTCATTGACTTAAAGTTGTTGCACTTATTATTTGTCTACCATACTTAGATAGAGGAAAGATTTTTTGTATGTTCGTTTGGTTGTAATGGTTAGGCTAGGATAATATCGATAGACACCTAGAACTTACATAATGAATATGGGCTATATGTCATTACAGTAAATTTCATAAGAGATGAGCAACCTTAGATATTTGAAAAATACTGGTCATACCAAGATGGTTCTAGTTAGTTATGTAGAGAGGTTGAATAAAATAAATTAGTAAAAGAGGTTCAATTTAGATGTTACAGAACCACCACGGAGAGTTTATCAGAAACTAATCAATACAATGTAAAAAAAGAAGAGAACCTCAGTGTAAACCATTGAAGGGCATGTATGGAAATACTAATGAATGCCAAGTTATTGGAGTGAGTTTCATCTGCATAACCAGGATGATCCGCAGTGTAATCAGTTCCCTAATTAGTAAATTTAATGAACTAGCAAACCACCAAGCTTCACATTGATGTATTTACTTCACCAAACGCTTTATCGCAAAATTAAATATGCGTAATACATCCATATTATTGTTATTGGTTAGAAACTTATTTTTCCATGTATATTTTTATCTCCGCTGGTGTCGAAATTTTCCTTTCCTTTATTAGAAATGTTTACTACTTAGCCACTCGTGGTTACTTATCTTGTACGTTGTATAGAACCGGTACCTTTAGGGCTAGTAAATTGTCATACTATGAGGCTTTGGTAATTACAACTTGCTAAATTGTTACGCCTAGAATACTAAGTTTGTAGGACGTTTAGAAGAAAAGTTTTTATTCTGGATCTGGACATACTCCCTGATTTATGGTTAATTTATGAGTAAAACATCGATCAGGAACTTTACAAAATATCAGAATAAACTGATGTGGTTACATGCTACTATTGGATTGGAAACATACTCATAGGCCAATATTCACAAATGTTGGCAGCTTTGAGGATTCCTTAGGCTTTTCAAAGTGGATATTTGGAATAGACCGGTTAAAATCCCGAAATTTAAAATGAATAAATCAATAAATCAAAATGGTTAAAAGTTACATATAATGATTCTTAGGAATATAGAACAAACATAATATTAATTTACACTTATTGCAAGTAAATTTCAACGTTCAGAAATATTGATCAATCCGTTATTTATGGCTGACAAATTTCACAGAATTTTCAACCTACGCATAAAATAAACAAAGCCTGACATTTATTTTGTCTCAAAGTTGAACTTTAATCCAATTAAAAGTGCTTGTTGATTGTCTATTTTTATTCCTCATCAATCAGTTTTCCGAGGCTTGATCCCAGGAATTAGCCGTTTGAAAATCGATTGGATTCCAAAAGCGGAGACTTTGAGGTGAAGGGTCTTCAAGAGTTTTTAAAGTATCTTGGATGACGGGTGCACAGCGCATGCGTGAATCTCTGACGTCACACTCCCGCCCTGGGCCTAGCATCAGTGCTGCCCGCGACAAGATCCGACCACGCGCGCGATATTATACTAAATAACTAAACATTAACCTAATTCAGCCATAGATTCGAATACATCTATGAAAACGTATCTTATGATGGATGATTTGACATGAGACCGTACCATTTGACAGTGATTAACAGAATAAGGTGCTACTTTTGACTGTGTAGGTATCTATAGTTCTAGGAAGACTACATTTTTAGTTCCGCTTACATCTTTGTTTATGCATCCCTGTAGATATAGATGCTTTGCAGATATGATCTGTAGAAACCTAAAATAGAATGTACTTTCATATGATTTTGCCGTTTTCTTACTTTTAAAGTAGTAATTATATATGCGCTATAGAGTAATATAACAAACTTTTTGAAATTGATGAAAGGTGATGGTTGATAAATTAGACTATTTCTAGTTTGAAATATCGACAAAAACAATGAACTAGACTCATTCCCGGTATTTACCGTTATTTGCTATTTGGGGTCTGAGTGAGGCCACTTGCTACTAAATGTTATGACTATACTGATAATAATATTCAGATAAATAAATGAGTGTAACCATTCAACCATCAATGCACCTTGACATTGCGCGGGAAACCCAGCAGAGATCAATGCCTACATTGCTTCTACTACTTCTTCTTGTGCGTGTAATCCGCAGTTTCACCCACTTTCTAATTAGATTATATACTTGAAGTACAAACCAGCTAGGTATTTATGTATTTATGCTGCATGTGAATCTTATTCTGGGATAAAACATATGTAATTTACAAGAGCAACTTTTAAACAACGTTATAGTTATTATACTATTTATAAAATTCACGTGACACAGTGACACCAAACTCTTTGGAAACGGCTGAACCGATTAAAATGAAATTTTGCATGCACATTCGCTAGGTCTAAGTTTTCGGTAGTAACTATTTTTTGGTTCCTAAGTTATAAGGTTTGTCTACCCCTAATTTTATTAAACTGGAAATTCCCTCGAATTATTTTATATTGCAAAACAACGTTTGCCAGTTCAGCTATACTATACTCTTATACAAGTTTTGACACTACATGTCATCTCGAAAAAGCATTATTATAAACACTATAAGAAAAATATGTGTGCTTTTAAAGAACTATGATCTAAATTGTGTCCATATGTGAAATAAGAAAATTTTCGTATTTGAAAAAACATCATATTTTAATGATATATAGATCTTTTTCTATTATATTCTTGGTGAAATACAACTGTATCAGAAATCAAGCATTTTGTTTTCGCCTCTGCCCACCCCGTTTGCAATCACAAATTTTATTTAAGCCGACTATGGGGCACAAAGAATTTAATCCTGTGATTATGTATATAGTGTTATATAAAATAAAACCAAACAGACTTTATTAATTCTAAAAATACATTACAATATCTAATTACTTTTCTGACAAATTAATTGTCTAGGGCTTGTTCAACAGTATTTTTCATAATTTTAATTAGAGCTGAAAACATTATTTTAAATGAAGTACCGTTGTGAAAGGTTAAAGGTAGGATTAAGTTACCTTAGTACTTCATTAGGAGCAGTATAAAATACTTACCCTAATTTCGCGCTGGTGTTGACAGAGGTTATAGATTTCCCCTTGTAGAATATGTTTATTGTCTCCTTGCTTATCTTTACCAATTACAAAGCTGATGAGAATGCTTGCTTGACCGTGTTAACCTCAGAAACTAATAGTCAAATTTGGAATACTATTTCAGTATTAGGTAGTACAGCCTATAAAGACTCAAATGTCGTTCAATAGAATCTGCTCCGATCTCTACAACTCCATATCAATAGCTACATAGAATTTATACAAAATGTGAACATTTGCCGAACACTTGCGTTTGTACCAATTACACAAATTCTAAGCTTGTTCACTGTAATCTTGAAACAATAATATAAGCGGTATGTCTGTTCCGATTTCATTTTTCAACTTACTGCAATTATTTAGGAATAGTTACAATGACACTCAAATGTCTTTCTGGTATTATTAATCGAGATAACTATAGATAGATATTCATTCATGTCAATTTTGAATTTACAAAGGTAACTAAAGAATAGTATTTTTAAAATATAACATAACATAATAACATAAACGTTCACGCCGAATATCCCCGAAGGGGTTGGCAGAGGTACTAATACTTCTGACCATGAACATGAGGAAAATATATATTAACCTTTTCCGAAAAATGGCTCTGAAAACGCTAAACTTGTATATTCTAATAACCTAAGCAAGTTAAATCATTGTAAAAGCTTAGTCCAGCCATAAACCGCATATTAAATTTAATGCTCGGAATAAACTTAAGTGTCAAAGCCACACCTGCCAGCGCAGTAAATGATCCAACTTTGTATCCATGAGAAGATGCGCCATAAAATCTGGACATTTCAGTATATACTGTACCGTGTAAAGGATGAGTTGAGTATGTCATACGTCTTAATGTGTTTTGCATCTATTTAATTATTATCTAGATTCACTACCACACTATGGTTAATGGTTCATAAATTGGATTTAACACTTAGCGGTAGCTATGAATAGCAATACTACATCACTACTAATGTGTACAATTGGCTACTTAATAATACATATTCTCAGTCTGTTTGGAAGTTTAGAAGGAAAAAGATACAAAATAAAGGATAGTTGGTACCGACTCTGCGCCACGTAACGCCACATCGTTTGAATTACCAAACAAGCCTCAATGCCTAAAATCAAAACCATAAAGTAACTAAGATTTGACGGTCAAAAGAAATGGGTGGATATATGGAACGGAGTTACCATAAAAAAACGCACTTAAAATTTCAAACTTCTTTACAAATAGTTGCCGGTTATAAGTTAAAGAATGTGCCACTTTGTTAAGACATACAATCCCCTATTTATTTAAATATCTTAGCCAATTAGTGAAACACGCCTTTAAAAGTATGAGCTTTGATCTTGCAATTATTATATTATTACAATACAAACCGAAATTATTATACTAGACACAAAGATTCGTGGCAGATACGATTCAATAAAACGAGCAAATGAGAGATTGTATATAACGTTATCTCTTGCTCTAACACTATTTAAGAGTGATGTCAACGCGCTCGCTTTGTCATTTATTGAAAGCTATAAAATATAAAAGTGATTTAAAACACCCTCTGCCACCAATTTTTTGCATCCAGTATAGTATTGTTTCTTAATTGAGTATTTATGTCACTACAATGGCGCTTGTTATAAAACAGCGGGATATTAACTCATTTTTATTGAGAAAATAGAATTAACTACAAAAATCCATCACGTTAATGATCCATGTCGTTGATCTCCTGCTGATCAGTATTTAAACAATGTAGATTACTCTATGTTGAGTGCTCAAAATAGCGTATATATGCATACACACATATAGCCAGCATGCATACATAAAGGTTTAAGCAGAAACAATTGATATACACTTTGTACGATCCTATCTTTATCTCTTCTGCTTCACACAATATTTTTAAATACACCAAGGAATAATGTCAAACAGTGAGATTGAGTATGTAAAATGATCTATAAATCTCCATTATTCTTACTAAAGTTTTGGGTTTATTGCAGATGTCAAGACAAACGTGTTTTCACATACCTCATGTACTGCTATGGGGCTATATAACCTAGAAAGTTTTTAGTTAACTTCTCATTTATCGAGTTATTGAATATTAAAAAACTGGTGGTATCGAACGATACAAAACTGTGGCGATACTCGTACTATAAATATTTTTCGAAATAAATCAGTTTGTCAATACGGTTCTGAAAAACCTTATGATGGAAAACTGACTTAATTGGATTTCTTCTATTTTTGCGTCGCCAATACTTCGAAAAAGTTTGTGATTTTCAGCGTTTCGGCTGTATTTGCAACAGAAGTTTTATCCTGAAACATATTTTTGCAGTGAAAATAAAATATTTAAAAATATTTGACCTTTTTTCCAATTTTTGTTCTTTACGAGTATTTCACAATACATGCATAGAGCTTTTTATTAATTGAATTTTCAATTACTTCCATGCTACATCACTGCTTTCTGGGTTTTATTAGTATCCAAAACCATGCATTATCATTTTACGCTATCTACATTATCTAATGCTTGAAATTAAAACTTTATGTGAATCTCTCGCTTGCTCGGCAAATTGCAATTGTTTTACAATAGATTTATTTTCTCATTTTCATGACGTAGAAAATAAGCATGAAAACATACAATTATTTTCTAAACCTAGACCTAGAAGACCAATTGAAATTGCTCTTTTTTTCTCACCGTTTTTGTGAACTTCAATACAAAGGTACGATCGATTTTTCTCAGACACTAATCATCCATCATAAGAAAATATCGTTAAGTTTCTATTTTCCTCGTTAGTTGAAGAATAACTTTGAGCGCAAGTAGAACTTTTGAGTGATTCAAATGTTTGATATGGTGTAAACGTCGTATCGAAGTATGAGTCGGTGCGTGAGAGGGTAGGCGTGGGCGGGGGAGGGTCGAGGCGAGCCGGTTGTGATGCTATGGGCCAGGACTGGTGCTTCCGGAGGAAAAGGAAGAGGGGCACGAGACATGAGGACCACACCCGGCCGCAGCCAACCCGGTATGTACTTACATTGAACCAGACGACCGATCTGCCATGAATACTTTTACTTATCATATTTTCTTACACGCATACATTTACTCATCAGATATGCTTATGTACAGAATATCAGATGATCAAATGTATAGGTCGTTGATTGATAATTCGTTTTCGTATTTTGTAATATTGTTAAACCATAATATCAAACCTCATGATTATTAAATGGGAATGCTCTGGAAGCAAATACAACAGAACAAAACAACCATTTTAGAAATTGATTGACGGAGTAATTGAGTAACATACTTAAATATATACAGTCGAATTGAGAACCTTATTTTTTATCGTTTGAAAAGTCGACTGTACAAACGTAACCTAAAGTAACGAAAGTACATTATACACACAAACGTGTGTATAATGTACTTTCCATTTAGTTAAGTGTATTTATTTTAAATACTTATCTATATAAAAGAACTTTGAACTCTTTGTACATACAAAAGTTTAGGCACACACTATTTCAGCGATCTTTAGTTTTTCGTAGAATTTTAAAACCGCTATAAATTCTGTGCCAAACGAAGCAATAACATACTGTTTTCTTTAGCATACTTTTTCACTCGTAACAAGATACATCGAATTAAGTTTAGTTCTATTAATGAGCCCAATGTAAGATGATCACTTATTATTCACAACGGCAATCGCACTACTTGATATTCAACTCGGTCGTGTAAACTACTCTTTCTCGGCCGCTTGGTTACTTGCCAAACTTTTACTACAACAAGAAATGCTGTATGAATCTACCGAATTAAATTGAGACCGATTCTTTTCTGAGATAACTACATTCTTTTATTTTATTATTTGGCAGCTTTTACCATCTTGGTAGTCCAGTTGTATGAAAAAATACAATCTCGGATGCTAAAGGTTCCTGAATCGGTTTAGAATAGCACCACCCCATTTCTTTGCGCAAAATCAATGCACTGCCTCCCAAAAGAATTTCCGGTAGTGCGGGAGACAGACTTCCGAAGAGGACGTTTTAATGGGGTCATGCACTTATTTACAAATATTTGGATGAAAACAGACAATTAAAAATAAAGTCAGAAATAAAAACAGGATTAATAATTAAATACAACTACACAACGATACGTTACACAAGTGAAAATCAACATGCCAAAACAAACTTATCCAGTGCATGTTACTGCAAAATAAAAAATCCTCCTTCAAAAATTCCCGACGAGTGGCCCTCACTGGCCTCATCTATCATATTTCCACGACCTTTGAGAACTTGTTGGTTCACTTCTCTGAACTTTCAGATCTCTTCACAACATCAGTTTTGCGTTCAATCTGCATTACTCATTTAAACTTCAATTATTCTATGTTCTTCTTCTATTCGGACCTAGTGGGCTCGACTCCCGATGATAATGATATACATGACGAGTATAAATATTTCTTAGTCTTGATTGATTTGTATATATTATTGAATAGATCGTCGAGCAAATATTTCATGCCACAAATTATAATTATCATTAGTTCTGGTGCCAATCTTCAAAAGGAACTATATTTAAGTACAATCACAAACTCTTCATGGTGCAGACAGAATACATAAACAAGTGTGTAAATGACAGGCCTTTGGAAGAGTATAATAATATAATATAGCATATGAGGCCCACTACGTCAACACTACATTTATATCTATTTTGCACTGTCTCTGTGTGATGTACCTTTACTGGGTTTTGTGGTCTGACTTGTGGTAGTATACTTATTATTGTCTGTCGATTTATTTATTGCATTCACGACTATTACCAAGATGTCAGTCAATATTACAGATTTCAATAGCGTAGGTTTGAGTATTTAGAAGATTCAAGAACAAGACGAAAGAAAAATTTCGTTTCTATGAATGAATGAAACAACTTAAAAATATATGAAATCCATATAAAATATTAACTTTCTATTCTTAGGTCGGGTATCCACCAGGTATAAGCGAGTTCTATGTTTTTTAAACTCAATGAAATCAATTTATTACATACTTCATCAAATCATATATCATAAATCGTTTACACATATCAAAATCTAACGGTAAAGTAACCTATATAAATTCAAAACCGTTATATAACATAACGTGTATTGCATAGAGAATGAGATTAACCTGCAACAGTGCATGGGAAATGAAATTTAGTTAACAACGGGTTGAGGCTTCACGACTAATAGTAGTGAGCTGAGGTACTAATTAAAGATAATAGATACCTAACGTGGCTGCATAGTAATTGCATCTCCGTACAATCTCGTGTAATTAGAATTGACCACAACAGAGTGAGGTGGGTTGTTCTGAAACGTTCTACTGTTTGCGAGAACGGCTCTTAACGTCATTTAAGTACATTATAATATTGTAAGCCAACAAAAGTATGTGTTGCGAAACTTTAATGAATACATTACAAATAAATTTATAAATAGTATGCATAATATTATTTCAGCATTTCTGCATGTACAATTAAATAACAATAATTAGGATTGTCGTAAGCTTTTCTTAAAAGTATAATTATATAGAGAGAACATGTAGCCAACCTCAATTCTATAAAATACCACTTATTTGATTCGGGTATGCGATTAAAGAAGCTGAACTAAGATTGCAAATGCATACAAAAAACTAAATAATTTGAATTTGAAAAACTAACCAGTATTTCAGATATAAATGCAAATTAGTATGCGGATGTGGCGATTGTAGTATTTAGTGTCAAGCTGTATGATATGGAGATAGCACTACATTACCTATACTATATTGACAAACTTACCTCAAAGTATGTTTTCACAATATTTTATTTCAATACCTGAATCAAAAAATCTTTTTTGTCCGGATATTTTATAGAACTTACTCATAAATGGAACCTAAAGTATTTAGTTACAAATAAAGTCCTTATTTTATACTAACTGAAATTTTCCAAATTTTATATAAATTAGGAATGAGAACTAGAATCTGTAGTTTTTTGGATTTTATAGTTGTTTTCGGATCAACCCACAACGATTAGTTCTCAAGGCAACGTCCATTGTATTTCTCGCCATAGAATTGTCCCATCTTCGCCTAGTTCACATAATAAACTCTGTTTCAACTCTTTATAGCTAATATGCGCTGGGAAGCCTTACAGTACAATACTACTAGCGTTATTAGCTATTTCAGATAAACCGTATATAGATATAGTTTAGGATGGAGATTTAAATTAAACGCTGGGGTAAAGTTTAACAGAACAAGCAAAGGAGTGAATGAAAAGGAAATCAATAACGGGAAAGATTTTAGTAAAGTAAATAGAGATGTAGGCAGAGACGATCTCTTAATCATCGCTGCAATAATGGAGTATTTCATTATCTATAATAAATTATGGAACCCGAAATATTTGTTCAAACAGTTTGATGTACTATAAGATGCTCTTACAAATCAAATATTTATAATGACTAAACCTACTTTTCAGTTGTGTGACCGCCGATCATGCCTCTCTTTAACTGGTTCCTGGCTCTTTCTTGCAGAACGCGACTCTTTACTGCACCGGACTTTATCGATTTATGAGACGTTCTTTTGTCATCAAGAGGTAGATTCGCTTTTACTTCGATATACCCAGGTTATTTATTTCCTACAGCGCAATAGACGCCAGAGACTATTGACTGCAAATGATCCCGACATACCTCTCATACCTCTCCCTCACATTCATCATTTTCCTATGGCAGCTGTTTGATATTGCTAATAGAATGCAAATTATAGCATAAAATAAGTCCTCATTCTGCATTTACTTTATTCCTACAGTAACAAAATATGGTCTGTAGCGCTTCATAAGTCTATGGGTGGAAGCTACAACAACGCAGTCGGCAATACTCGTAAGTACATACACTTGTCAAATTTAAATGAGAATTATGCTATTGACGCGTTTCGCGACACCAGCAATGCTTGTTAAAGCAAGGCTCTTCGTGAAACATGGCGTTTGTTGGAATTGTTTTGATTTCACACCTAATTTTGTTGCGAATCGTCCTGGGAATTGCTAATTTTGATGACAATGCTATGTTTTGGCTTTTGTAATGACCGTTTAGATGTAAAGGTGTATTTTATTATTATTATTTCGGAAAACATTTTTGTTTCTCGCCTCTCCCATGGCCGAAAATGAAAATATAAATTTTAAATGGGAGAGGCGGTACTCCCCGACAAAAGCACAGTCGGTCGGGGTCAGGGAGTCAGGTTCAAGAACCGACGGACGATCCGAGCCGTATCGAGCAGCACCGCTTTCTGCATTTGTGCTGGAACCGACACGCCACAGAAATCCAACCGCCTCAAGTTGGTCGCGAGACTGGTTGGAATTAACCCGTTCGCGGACAAAACAATTGGGATTATTTCTGTCGAAGTCACACCCCACATGTCGGTGATCTCGTGAGCCAGATCGAGATATTTCCGACGCTTCTCGGTTTCGGCTTTTACGAGACCCTCGTCATGAGGGATAGTGACATCCACTAGAAACACCCTCGACTGCGACCGATCCCATACCACGATATCAGGCTTATTCGCTAGAATAGTCCTGTCCGTGATAACAGATCGGTCCCAATAGATTTTGGCACGGTCGTTTTCTAGGATTGGCTCCGGCAGATACTTGTAATACGGCAGCCTCTGTTCCAAGAGTCCATATTTTAGAGCGAGCTCCTGATGCAGGATTTTGGCTGCTTGGTTGTGCCTGTGCAAGCACTCAGTGTTAGCAAGAGCCGAACAACCGGAAATAACATGCCAAAGTGACTCTCCGGGACGGCCACATGCTCGACAGATGTCTGTGGTACCGTCCTTTAGGATGTATTTCCGATAGTTCCGCGTCTTGATAACCTGGTCCTGTATTGCACAGACAAAACCTTCGGTTTCCCCAAAGAGGTCCCCGAAACGCAGTCAATGCAGGGAGGCTTTACGGTCCACGAAAGGTTCGTGAAGTACCTTGTAAAACCTCCCGTGCAGCTCCTTCTCTTTCCATACGGACTCCCGATCAGAGGTGCTAAGTACCTCCGGGTTTCGCCAATCCTGTGAGGCCAACGATAAGGGAGTCAGTCCTTTATCACTAGCGACCACCTCTCCCCGAATACTATCATCCGTCATCGTCAAATATAGTTTCTGAGGTTGCATACCTCGCGGTTGTGCATGGTTTTGGCACTCAAGAGGCCTCGACCACCACACTTCCGCGGGATATACAATCTCATAACCGACGATCTCGGATGATGCATTCGATGAGAGGTCATCGTCGTGCGGACTCGTCTGTCCAGAGCGTCTAGTTCGGACTGAGTCCATCTGAGCACGCCAAACGTGTACATCAGTACAGGCATGACCCAGGAGTTAATGGCTCGGATCTTATTAACGCCTGACAAGTAGCTATTAAGCACACTTTTCAGGCGTTCATAAAACTCCTCGCAAACACCCTGTTTCACGTCTGCCACCTTCACACCGATGGTTTGTGACATGCCCAGATACCGGTATGTTTCAGCCTCGGAGAGTGCCCTCAAATGATTGGTGCCGACATCGACACCATCAGAGTGCACGACATGCCCCTTCTCCACATGAATTATTATTATTAAATAGTGTTTTTTGCGTATTTCTTCTGCAGTTTCAAGGTGGTTTTTTACCTGATAATATCATAAGATAAAAAGACAAAGAAGAAATTCTTACAAAGAAATGACGGATAGGTTGCAGCTACCAATGCTATTTCCTCTGTACTCGGACGCGTCAGCCATTAGTGTTTCTATTTCGTTTGCTCCGTGCTTTTGTTCGCGGAATCTGACACTTCATTGTACAGTCAGTTTTTATCGGTGATTTTGAGTTTGTCACGACATAAGAAGTTGATGTCTTCCTACTCTCACATAACAATCCTATTGTATAATATATTAATATTCATAGTGTAGCTTGTTTCACACAAAAATCAAGACAATCAATAGGTACATATTCGCCATAGTTTTGAAATCGCTGAGTGTGTCTAGAATAGTTTGCATCCACTTAATTCCACATGATCAGCGGAGCACTACGTCACAGATGGGTCAAGTTCAAATACAAATGCATCCCGCCTGCACGTGCACCACAATTTACAACTAAACAATCTACTTGACACGGGTGTTCATAAAAATTCATACTATATGTCGCACTCACGCTCGCGACGCACATTGTAGGCATCAAAAACGTTTCGTAAATAAAAATAAGTCAAACACTTCAAAACCGTAACCTATTTTACGTTCAAAAAGTTGCAAAATATTGTAGAGTATACAGTTTTGGTTGGAAAGTAACTCTTGTGAGGTAGGTTTAGAGGTGGTTTCCAGTTTTGAGAAGTAGGAAGTTAAGACTTTCTTGAGTTGCGTGTTGTGTGGTCGTAGGTCGGCGAGCGCAGTGCGCATGCGTGCGCCCGGTCGACCCGGCAAGATGGCCGCCGCGTCGTGGCCGCGCCGGGAACCCGCCCGCGCTGCGCCAATCCTACTCATTTACACATTTCCATACACTCATCACTCTATTTATTTACAATCGTCAAACAAAAAAGTGCCGTTTTCACTCACTATATACAAAACGCTTTATAAAACCTTGGCAGTCGGATTTAATCTTTAATTGACAGTGCAACAAGTGTTACCGCTGCGAAAACTGAACGAAATCACAATCTGACCTCGATGTGTTTGAATAGTGAAGTGATTGAGGGTTGCTTACAAATATAGAAGTGTTGTTTGCGTGCGGCTAGCCAAGTAGCGGATGACGTGTAAGCAGAGCGGCCGCGACGTCATCGGCATCACGCGGGCCAGTGATTCCTCGCTATAAATCGAGTTGTACGAGAAATATGTGTATAACATTAATGAATCGTATAATAAATGATATAGTAATTGAGTGAAGGATAATTACCGATATGACGATAAGAGCGGCGTGCGATTTGTCGGAGCAGTCAGTCGGTGTGCGTTAGTCGCGTGTGTTGCGTGTCTGTGATGTGAGTTGGTGTAGTGAGATGTGATGGCGTAGGTCGGTTGTATGCTGTCGGTGCTGTTCGCGCTGTGGTGGGCGGCGCGCGCGCCTGGGCTGGGGCCCGCCCGCCGACGAGCCCCCCGCGCTGCCGCGGCTGCGCTCCGACCGCGCCTCCAGCGACCTGTCTACGCTCAGCACCAACACCTCCTCCAGTAGAACCAGCAGTGGTGATAATAAAAGGTCCATGATGGATACTTAGCACAGGCCGTACTCCCCTTACACTATAAATGATACACCAACTTTGCAAACACATGACACACAAACAATGATATGCTGTTTTCTATATAGCGTTGTTTATATAATAAATTATACTATCCTAGAGTATCTAAATCTCGCTATGTTGCTTTCTTGCGTTGGTTTACTAAACTGTTAAGCAGTTTACAAAAATATTCAACGTTAGGTAGAACCAACAACAATATACATTAATATATATCACGTCTGAGACATTGCAATCATACCGCAATCATATTTCTCAATGCAATTTTTCTCCTTATCATTTTCCAGAGTTTCATTTTCCTTTAGGTTATTATCTAGATCTATTCACCTTCCTCATCATCTTCCCATAGATGTGAGTTTTTTTTTTATTTGAATTCTTTAGAAAGTCGCGAATACGCTACTAATCATTAACTTAATAAATCAACTTGCTGAATACAATCCTCATTTGACTCTTCATTGTTTATTTGTCATCATATTTCATATCAATAATGACATTATAACTATGACAAAGATATAGTAATTAATACGATAAAGTTATCAACTTATAATCAATCTATCCTGTGTTTCCGATGATAAGTAACAATTCTACTGTTTCATTCTTTTATAAATGGACCATTTTCCACTGGGAATTTCAGCCTTAGATCTTGTAAAGTGTTTCACCCGGGGCCTGTTCGTTATTAATCATAATAATTCAATTTTGATTTCATTATCTTGAAGCAGCTTTACAATAACGCTCAGTCCAAGTAGTGCCTTCTGAATGAAATTTTAACAAGGCCGGTAAGTTCTACTGAGAAATTCATTTCGCTACCTTTTACATAATAAAATTTTGATAAATATTGTTTATGCTTTGGAATGGTTATGTAATTGAATGTGATCATAAAATAATTTGGGATACATTAATGGCGGTGTTAGTGGAGTGTAGGAAAGAATTACAGCCGTTTTTAAACGGTTTTTAGAAGAAATAAGATAACGCCATAAGCACTTTCACACACAATCACACAGTTTTAATTAGGTCCACTTTAATTATAATAAATTGATTTGCTTGAGGCAGTTTTTTCGCATTTCCAATGGTAGGAGACATAAGGATAAAAAAAACTAAAATTTTAAATAAAGAACGCGTCGATAACGTTAACATTTTCATTAAATCGCCCTACTTGACTTAAAATCTTGGATTTCTTAGTTGCCTAAAAAACCCACCAAAACGAAAGAAGCGCACAAGTTCAATGCTAAGCTTATTAATACTAAAAAAATTGGTCACATGATTCTTATACATGTTCTCACATATACATTTCTAGATTTAAATTCCTCAGCTCTGTATCAGTCATTTTAAAATTTATCAATCGAGTATTTTATCAAAAACACTTGTCATAAATGTGTCATTTATGTCACTGACGTGATACCTGATAAGATGAAGTCCGGACCCAAATGGATACACAATAAATTTAACTGTCATACGAAAAATGCTTTGTTTGTAAGTCAATTAATCTTGCTGTTAAAACCTGCGATGATCCTTTGTATTTTTTGTTGGAAAAGCCATTTAAAGCATAAATTTATTTACTGAGGGATTCCGTACGCCACTGTTAATTTTATACATACATATACTCACGGCTATATTTCCCTAGGAAGGGTGACCAGAGCTAAGAAATTATAAATTCCTCAGTCACTTTTGGAAGTTGAGTGGGGAAAAGATGGTAAAAATAAAGGTTTAATAAATAAATTTTATATTCAAAAATTATTCCCACAGATGGCTTTTTTAAATGGTTTTTTGGCGATGCGGTTGGAGACCCATCACCAACGATACTTTATTTCTACAATCTTGTCCCCTATTAACTTCAAAATGTGGCTGAGGACGCCTATAGGCGACACGATAGTCCAGTCGCCCGAAAACAGAAGGGCGTGAGTTCCAATCCTGGGACGGGCCTACACCAATTTGTCTTTTCTAAAGTCATATGTGTGGTTAATTTATCATGGTTGCTAACGGTGAGGGAAAACATCGTGAGGAAACCCACATGGCTGAGTTGTACTTAGTCATGTGACAGTGTATTCGTACAAAACGGTGATAGGCCTGCCTCCTATCACGTGAGTACACTGTCTAAGCAAAACGTGGGTACCTTCTCTGGAAACTAGATGGCGCTTGCCATGTGAGTTCAGGAGTATTGGTACCTCTTCGGGGATAAACGGCGTGAACGTTTATGTTATGTTATGTTATGTTTATATGTATGTAATGTGTATGTATTTCTACAGCTCAGTGGTACGTGTTAAAAAGTAGCTCATTACTGTACTTAAGATATCAGCTATGGCGTTTGTGCTTTAAATATACAACAAACATTAGCGCAACTAAAATCAACATATTCCCTTTGCGGGGATCAATGGTTCATTATAATATTCATTAGACGACGTCCGTGGTCGAGTGGATAAGTAACTAACTTCTCGGCCCGGAGGTTGCGGGTTTGATCCACGCTGAGAGCAACATTTATGTGATCAGCATAAGTGATTATTCCTTAGTCTTTTATGTTATTTATATGTGTATTATATAATCTATACTTATAATAAATCTGTAGGGAGGTCAATTCTGTACATGAAATATATTTTCAAAATAGCTATCAGGGGGTGATAAGAGATCGATACTGATGCCAAAAATGCAATCAGTAAAATTTTTGTCTGTCTGTCTGTCGGTTTGTGTGTTCCTTATGGAAACAAAAACTACATAACATAAATATAACACAACATATAATATGCGTGTGCAGCCTTAATGGTTAAACTTACATAGAAATCATGTATGACGGAAATATTTTTCATAAAATTATCTTAAAAAAACCACAACAGTATATGTCTATCTTTTATGGTTGACTCACAATAACACGTGTAATTCCTGATAGCTTAGCAGTTCGGAACATTCTGATTATATTTGTGTACTCCTACGTTTGTAAAACTCTCACTCATCCCTAATTTAAAAAGGTAACATTATTACCTATTCAATAAAAAAAAGAATCATAGATATCGGTAGAGAAACTCCGAAATTATACATAAAATAAGCCATCGCGCCCGTGACCAAAACCAAATCTTTACTAATTTACATATAACATACTAGATGGCGCCAGTAGTTGCATCCTACAACACGTAATGATTTCTTTTTTAGATTGTTAAAAAATATTTCATAGCGTTTTATTCCAAAATTTGCTATTAAACGGAAATACTGAACCGTTCATAAAAGCGCATTCAAAATCACCAAACTACACTGTTCAGGGAGTGCTATAAATTTAATAAATTGAAAACATTGCGCTAAATTTTACAATGCTTGAGCAGTGACTGAAGAAAGAAACCTCAGATATTTAAAAAAACAACGCTACCCGTGTGAAGCTGGGCCGATCCACTAGTATTAAATGAATCGTAAAGTTAGTGTCCAATTACAAGTTCTACTTAGTTTGAGGCTAACTTGATCGGTGTATATTATTTCCGTATATTTATTTATTAAGTAACCTGTACTCTAAGAGAAATGCTCAGTTAGATTATAATAACAATTGCATCTACATGTTATTCATTGAATCATTTAGAGGGAGACTATGTTTGCAATGAACCTCTATTGGCTGATAAATGATAATGATTATTAATTGGAACAAATACTTAGTGCAATTAATAAATTCAACCCGTAACTTTGTCTTAATTTTTTCCTCTATTTTTGAAATTTTGGAAACAAAGAGTTATAGCCTATATGAGTATAAGTAGGTAAATTCAAACACACAACTTATAAATTTATAAGATAACAATAGCAAGCCATATTTCATATTATAATTTTATGTAACATTGTGTACCCGTGGAAGATATTTGACAATAGCGCTGAAGAAACCTTACAGTTTTGAATTAATGTTTCGTTACGCTGATAAATACTAGATATTTTTGACACAATGAAATACTGAATGTTTTATGTATCTGGTCTTTTTAACACAAACAAAAAGTACTAGCTTTTTGCTAGTGTATTTTAACAAAACGACAAAAGGTCTGCCCCCTATCATGTGAGTACACTGTCCAAGCAAAAAGTGGTCCAGACCAGGTAACGATGACGAGGTACGCCGAGACCCATGGCCTAAAGTATAATACCACCAAAAGCGAGCTGATGAGGTTTATAGCTGGCACCAAATATACTTCTCTGTGCCTGAAATAAAGATAGCAGGTAAGCCGCTTAAAATGGTGACCCAATTTTAGTACTTGGGGCATTGGGTTACGAATACTCTTCGGGATGATATCGATATGGAAAGAGAACGTAGGTCGCTCTCGGTCCGAAGCAATATGTGGATCCGGAGGTTTGCTAGATACTCTAAGCAAGTAAAATTAACACTTTTTAGGACTTACTGCCAGTCTTTTTACACTTGCAGCCTTTGGATTAACCACACGAAGAAGTCCGAGAGCGTCCTACGGGTCCAATATGACAACGCTTTCAGGATGCTGTTGGGGCTGCCACGTTTCTGTGGTGCGTCAAACATGTTTAGAGGCACACATGGATGGTTATCACGCCATCATACGCAAACTGGTAGCCTCTCTGACGCGAAGGGTGCCGGGCAGCACCAACACCTACCTGAAAGTGATAGCGGAGAGACATGAAGGCCCATTAGTTTCACATGTGGTGAAATTACATGTATTTTCAGTGCGCCATTGTGCAAAATAATTATATAAATATATTTTACTTCATTAATTATTGTAATTTTCTATCTGTTTTGTCAATTTTTCTGTAATATTTAATTAATTTTATAACTTAATCTTCTATTTATATTATTTCTGTAAGCCTCTTTCTTGCCCGGAAGCCTGTGACGCGATGAGTTAAGCTAGAAATTTGGTTCAGATATCGTTATGTACAGTTCGCGGCCGTGGTGTGCAGATTCAGACATCTGATGTAACTGGATTAAGTTCATTGTTACAGAATTTGAAAGTTTCGATTTTGGCCCATAGACTTTGCTTGAGTGTCGTAAGCGCGCGCAAACTTTAGTCGATCAGAGATGCGCTGTGATTGGTCGGAATTTTTTCAAACCGGCCAATCAGAAAAATTCACTAGAAATTCAAAAGAGCTGCGCTGTGATTGGTCGGAAAATTTCAAAATAAACTCATTTTATTGGACGCGACGTAGTCGCGCCGGGGTTACCCACTAGTTTAATTTAATTTACGTTTTATTTTTTTATATTTAATTTTGTAAATTTTTGTGAGATATAATTAATTTAATAACATAATTTAATTTAATTTACTTTTTATGTTTTTGTGTATTGATGTACTATAATATGGATTAGCTTGAAACTGAAAAAATAAATATTGATTTGATTTGATTTGATGTCGTGTGATGTTCAGAAGTATTGGTACCTCTACCATCCCTTTCGGGGATATATGGCGTGAACGTTTGAATTTTGCTTCTAGTTTGCTTAAAAAATACAGCAAGATTAATTTTTTTTATATATATATATATCTTTCCGTGGGTTAGGTAGGATACTGAAGCTTTTTCAGGGATTATGGTCAATACATTAATATATAAACCCACGCTTTTCGTTCCCATTAGGTTAGGCAGAGAATAACGATCGCCACTTTTACGATCCTGGTAAACCTCTTGACCAGTCATTTACATTCATCAATATTTTCATACATAAACTATAAATGTGCATAATTTCTGGTTAGTGCTTAAAGAACTCTATTTCTAATAAAACGTTCAAAACAGACTTAGACGTACAAAAACGAAATGAAATTTAATAGGCAGGATGTTAATTATTTTCCATTTATTAAGCAAAGTAAGTACCTCGTTAGATTCTGTAGGTAATATGATAAAATGATGTCAGAACATGGAATTCCGCTCAAAATGTAACATCAAAGGCAAATTATGTTTGTAGCTATATTTACTCTAGGGCTGTTACTCTGTCAAAGTAAACAGCCGTATTGATTATTTCGCTTAATTGCGTTTGTCTTTCGAATGTTTATTAGCTTTGGGTTTCCCTATTAAACTATTTGGCGTTATGGCAGCTGTAATATAATAATTGTAACATCGTGAGTATCTCGTTCTAATCTGAGATAGACTTGCCTTTGTATAACCTAGATATCTGGTCCTGTGAATATCAGATGACAAATATGATACATGCATTTAAAAACAATTGACGCTTGGCACCTCTGCCGGTCATTCCGGCTTTTTCGCACAGCCCATATATGTACTAATAACTAAAGAATAAATAAAGGAAAGAAAAATTTCGACACAGGCATTGGCAGAGCGACGGGGGCGTATACCCGAGGTCGCGGGTTCGATTCCCGCCTGTGTAGAAATTTTTCTTTCCTTTATTTATTCTTTAGTTATTAGTAATAATCCCCACATGAGGTTTTCATGAACAAAAATATTTAAATTAGCCCATATAAGTCCCCACCAAGGGGCTCGAGCTTACTTTTCATCGGGTGATCTGGCCATAGTCCACCACGCTGGCCATGTGCGGGATGGCAGACTAACGACTACTACCGTGATAGTAACGTGGACCGGCTTATGCGCCTAGATTGCTATGTCTGTGCTGATAATAGTAACTTGGCATGATAATGATAATATCCGATTATTAAGTATACTGGAACCCAGTCGTCGATCGAATAATCGCTAAAAGCTTCAGTTTTTGTTATATAGATAGAGTGGAAAATATTGTGATTCATGAAGAATGTGGTGTGATAGAAGATTGTTTAGGCATATGGAGCGTATGGATAAAAGAAAAGTGATGCAATGTGGGGGGTATTGCCAAAAAAAACTACCATGAGTGGAAATCTAAAGGGAAAAGAATAAACCAGCATGAATGTAAAAAAACTAAGAAGCATGACAGATTTAAAGCAAATTCAAAGTGGCAATCGACAGTCTCTGCCTACCCCAATGAGAACTAATAGCATGAGTATATGTATACATACATACATACATACATATACTCACGGCTATAAATCCCTAGAAAGGGGTAGTCAGAGCTAAGGAATTAGAAATTCTTCAGTCACTTTTGGAAGTTGGATGGGGAATAGATGGTGAAATAAAGGTTCTTGGTGATGCGTCTCCAACCGCATCGCCCAAAATCCCTTTAAAGCTCCCAATACCGTTAGTCGCCTCTTACGTACACCCACCGGAAGAAATGGGGTAGTGTTATTCTAAGCCGACACTACACAGTATATGTATGTACATAAAAATATCTTATTAAAATAATTCGTAGTTAATATTCTTCACAAGAAGGTTTAAAAATAGTCGTATGACACGAGTGAGCAATTGATTCATTACAGCGCTCGGATCGTAGAATCCACCTCGGCTGTAATGAATGACTGACTTTGCTTACTTGTATTATAATGTCAAAGCTATCAATATAAATGAAATTTGCAAAAACGCGGGAAAACTAAAACTTGTACCGGGTTTTATCTGTTAAAGTATTTGTTTCATTATTTTAAATAAAAAGCGATATAGTTATTTGCTGAGTCTTTCAGAAATTTGGTAGGCGTAATAAGGAATTCAAAATTTAGCAGTTGACACCGATTTTATGGTATTTAAAGTTCCATTTAGGAAATTAGAACTGGATCAATCACCTCTTTAAAAGTTTTGCAGCTTTCCTCATTTTATCAGTTATTTTAAATTATTCACTATTTATATATATATATATATTATAGGTCACTTTCTGTATATTAATGAAGTGTAAAATAACGCAAATTTTGTTTGTTACTTTTCATATTATCTACTTATTTTAGTCACATCTCCGAGTTGCTCTAAATAGAAAATAGTTTAAGAAACGTTGCGTGTTAAGATTTTCAATATGAAATAACAGATATTCCCAACATTTATTACTTCTGAAAACTGTACAACTGCGCTATATTGAGCTGCGACAATGCGAGCCAACGGAGTAAGTTAATAAACGACCTGTAAGAGCCTCCATTCTTTTTCAAAAGAATCCTTGGAGTGAAACGAGGCATTTATATCAGGTAAACAACTAGCAGTTGTGTTATGAAACTCTTTGTAAGATGCTTTGTTCTATAGCAAAGAGAAAAGAACTTGAACTGAACTTGGTATGTTAAATTATTTTCAAAATTTTTATAAAAAAAGTCAAAGTCAAAAACTCTTAACAGACCACAAACCATAAGTTGTTTCTTACCACCGTGACCCCTGCAGAATATAATAAGTTAGTTGGTTAAGTTCTAAGAAAATACAGAGAATAAGAGTTAAAGTAACTAAAGAAGACCCGTCCCATTTTTATTTACATCTATTATAGCTATGTACTTAAAGTGTGATGGTTTTAAATAGGGCTGTTTAATGTCCCTTTATCAAATGTTACATTTTCTTAATGCTTCTAACAAAAAAAAACGGACATCCCTAACGAACACTTTTGAAAGTTATTTACGGTGTCATGAATGCTATTTTCCATCTTTGATACCTTTAATATTTTTAATATAGAATTGTGCCTATCAAAGAAACAGAAATATGTATTTGATAACATTTCATAAGTAACGTTTTAATTTGCCTATTTGCCGTATACACCATTCTTAGATTAACATATATTAGGTATTCTAATCTAGTTAGTAGCAATAAAGAAAACAAAAAGAAAAATCTATTGACTTTTACTAAAACTGCTATCGATTCCTAAAGTCACCATTTAAACAGTGAGGTCAATATAATACGCACAAAATGAAAATGAAAAATTATCTTCACGAATTTAATTAAACTGCCTCAATTACCAAGTTACATTTCGCTGAATTTCTTCAATCCACTTAAATCGAACCCGCATCTTTACCAATTTTAATGAAAGTAACCTCCCTTAACAGGCAATTAGTTATTTAAATGTATCAATTCATTCGTACAAACCCAGCTATTAAAATAATTGCCTTCGAATACTCCATTATCAACTAATAAAATTAATATCTGTTTATCTGTGCATATGGTAATTATATTAATTATTTGTGACGAATAATTCACGGGAAATTTATCAATAATTAAAATTATTTTAATTATATGGCCCAAAGTCGAATACATTTACATTATACATATGTGTAAATGTATATTATATATAACATTCATATTCTGTCGTGTTTTAACGTTCGTTTGAATTATGTACCCTTTATTTATAAGTATTTGTTTCAAACACCTTGATAGCTCAGTGGGAACACCACAGCTTTTATGACAAATCTGGACTTGTGCCTACACTAATGTTACTTAATTCATGTGTGATTGTTAACGGTGAGGAAAACAAATAAGGCTGAACTGTACTTAGGCATGGGACATTCATTCATTCACATGTGTGTATTCGTGCAAAACGGCGGGATAGGCCTGCCCTTTATCACATGGTGCATGTCCAAGTAAACCGTCACATGATGTTAAGGAGTATTAGTACTCCTACCTCTACCACTCATTCGGCTAATTACTGTGTGAAAATTGAGTATAATGTTCGGAGATGTTTAAAACTCTTTTTAAAACTGCTCTGTTCAAACATAGCTCAATCGAATTCCAAAAACGAAAGAAAACAATAGAAAAACGTAAAGAGGGTTGATGTTCTTACTGTTTAAATTGCTACGTCTTTGTAATAATAATAAAACAATCAAGTCATATTATCTTACTTATAACCCCAGTTGTAATCCGAATGAACAGAATAATAGTAATGAACAGACTCTCTCCTTCCTTCTTCCTTCCTAATAATGAATATAAACAGCATGGTTATAATAATAATAAATATAGTTTTTATACATACGTAAATGAATACGTTCCCTAACTATGAAAATGGGTTTTAATTAATAATTTGTTCAACGGTGAGTACTCTTGCCACAAACTATTAAAAGATTACAACTTTATACTCTTATATCGTATATTTATACGACCTTTTTTAAACTCTAAATTATAGATTGTGTAACTTTCACCAAGCACATATTGAGCTCTTAAAATCTTTTAGTAAAATAAAGAGCCTTCCACTCACTCACTCGTTCGAGTCGCTCGATATCTTGAAAATCGTTCAAAGTAATTACTTGTTATGTGTTTCTGTTCTGTACTCGTTGCTCTTGACTTTACTGTACTTTTACCGTCGCAAATATTAACAACCTCGTATGAAATACCTTTCATTTTGATGAAACCATTTCTAGGGTCTTTCGTGAGTCTTTCATACAATGTTCAAATATCACTGTGCTATATAGGAAACGTTGAATGACAAAATATTCACTTCAGAACTGTTTTATTTACTGCGATGCAAAAACGCAAAACACACTTAAAAAAGTTATAAGAAAATATATATGAAACAACCAATATGAAACGACCAAAACTAACATAACATGATTTCCTGTTATGAAATATTACACACAACTATTACACAACGTTACACACAAACAAACTACTGGGGAGTACGGCCGTGTCGTAAAGACCGATTGTCACCAAATGGTGGTGATGACGAGAGTATGATGTAGATGGAGCGAGGCGCCGCGCCGCTGGAGCGCCAGGGGAGCGTCCAGGAGACCTGTGAGACGGACCCCGGTTTCGGTCCGGAGGAGGACCACCGGAAGGTATAGAATATATATGATTGGCGATAGTATCGGTATATTAATATGATCACAAAATGTTATTGTTGGGAAATTGGAAGGTAGGAAATTGTTGGGAAATTACACTACATCAAACGCAAAATAACCAAAGAAAATACACTTTTTCGACACCAACCTCCAGTTTTCTATTAAACCAGATTTCATATGTTTCATTAATAATATGAAATATGACGCCATATATCTAAGTTAGTTCTGCTCACCTTTATCGCTTAATGGCGCGAGTATATTTCAGGTGAACACGAGCAACCATTACGTCCAATTTATGCTAACCTAGTAATTTACTGTCATCATACTATGAAAATGTCTTCATTTCGCAGTCCATTATTTATATTATTCAATTTAAAGTCTCAGTTGATACAATGCTTGTGAATACTTCTATCGATTGTTTTGAATTTGTGTGGGAGAAAAGATTGATTTTATAGAATTAAATTTAACAATTATGTTAGATGATCGACTGTATACAACTTTTTAAAAATAATTATCATGGAATTTCAGGAGAAATAAAAGAGGTTAGGTTACCCCTGAGTGCGAATATTTTTATTATTAATGTTTTTTCTTACTTTAGAAACCCCTGGATTTTATTTGTATGTATATGAACTGTATACTTACAACACGAAAATATTGTTAAGAATAGAATAGAAAAGTCTTTCTTGCACATCAAAAAAAGGTGAACCATTTAAAATAAACAGAATTAAATAACAAAAGTACAATTGGCGGTCAATTATTTAATGTTTAAGTCTAATCTAAAAGTATCTTTTTTGGTGTTCTTTAACTTAACTTAATTCATAAAATCACCATTGTAACCATCATTGTAATTATTAATTGGGAGTCTAGGTTGTTATTCTAAGTTATTACCTACGAAGATAGATGTGTCTCCAAACGATGTTTATAAAAGAGAAAAAGAGATACCGATTATTATATTATAGGCAATAAACCACATCGTTTTTAAACCTGCAATGAGAAAAACCAGATTAGCCAACAAGCGATTAACAAAGCAAGGTTTTTCTTTAAATTCGTTATTATTTGTTTTAATGTGCATTAGTTGGCCTACCGATTTGGGTTTATAGGACCACTTATTGAGGCTACAGATACAAGATAGACTGAGGATTTAGGTGCATGTGTACGAGCTATTTGTGGGCAGTGTTATACCACTAGATGAAAGAGAACAGGGTCCTTTGGGTATTGGAAAATAAAGTATAATTTTGGAAATTTTGTATGTACATATATTTACTCCCGTGCAGTCTTAGAGCATGCGAGAAACCGTTTTGAAACTCTATATGCACGAGTTGCAAAGAGGACTGTCGGTCGTGCATTGCCTCTTGAGACTGCCTGCAGCCAGACACACTCCGCCAGTATGAGTTGGCTAGTAATTGTATATACACTTTTCAAAAGCAACATGTCACAACATATCATGTTAGTGATTATAAATATAATTTAATCGATTATAATGTATACGTTCGCAGCTATTATTAGAGGTACGATGGGTTTCGGTCCGAACAACGACGTAACCAATCCCCCTCTAGCGATCATATTTATATTCTACTTAAATACTATTTATATACTTTAACAATAAAGATACAGTTCACGAAATGGTTACCATGATTGGGACTTTAAGAAAACGTAATAAATAGTATATGGTTTTCTAACAACTGCCAATATAGCAGACAAAAGGACACGTCATGGCTGTAAATACAACCCGAAAATCAGACATGTCAGTTTTGAGCGATGATTGATATATAAATGAAATGATGCAATTCAGTGATTAAGCTCCGCGTAATCACAATACAGATAGATTATCATATTATTTATCAATATTACGCAGTCGTTACAACGCTACGCAGTCGACAGGCGTCTGTCTTTTGTACTTATTAGATATAAAATCGTTTTAAATAAATCGTTTGGATGTAATAATGTGAAAAATAGAAGTTTAATGACCGTGATCAGGGGGTTCGTTTATTGATTCACTTTTATTCATTCAAAAACTCAAAAATAAAACCTCAACCAAGAAGATTTCTAATTAAAAAAACTTTCATATTTCGTGAAAAGAATTCCAGATCCGAGTGCTCGTGGAAATGGAATTTCATGTCGATTTTGAGCTTCATTAATGTAGTGTAATTTGTTTCAGCTTTGATGTGGAAAATGGGGGTGCCGGGGCTGCGGGGGGCGCGCGCTCGCCCCTCGACGGCGGCTCCCCGTCCGCCGCGCTCGTCCTGCAGACCATGCCGCAGCGACGCGAGTCCTTCCTGTACCGCTCCGACTCAGACTTCGAAATGTCACCCAAATCTATGTCCAGAAACAGTTCTATAGCCAGCGAAAGGTAAGCAATGTGCTTGAGAGTTGAACGTTATCGTCTTTAACTGATACGCCTGTAACGATATGTATTTGGTTAGCATACGGTGTAAGTGACGATTGAGCAAAGTGGCTCTGAAAATGTATACATACGTACATATACACATTATTTATATATACACATACAGAGCGTATTGATCGCCAATTTGTACGATTCTGGCAAACCTCTCTAGCTTCGTTTATATCCATCAATCTTTTCATAGATTCTATTTTATTCTTCATACTTCGAACCTTAGAGTGTAGGTATAATGACATTTTATAAATGTTGAGTTATAAGTGGTTACTTAACTGGCTTCAAAACAAAGTATTTTTTGTATATTCATAATAAATGTCTTTACATAAATGCCATGAAATCGTTCCATTGATTCCACCTACTCTAACAACGTGACTATTAAATAATTATTTGATTATTATTTTTTATATTCAATTTACAAAGTAAAATGAAACATAAGACTTGTACTCTATGTTACAAATGAAAACACATAATGATAGTTGCAAAACAAAATAAGCAGATATGAAATTGTTTTCTAAGTCAACATCGTTTCAACGGAAATTATTTTCCTTTTCATAGATGCCACCTGCATGCTTATTTGCTCTAGTCACCCGCACCGTGTGCTCGAAAATAAACTTTACTCTGCAACACATTTTACAACTAAACTTAACAAATTAAGTGGTACATTTATTGCACAATTTGAAACTTGATTGATTTAATTTGAAAGTTTTAAAGTCGGAAAATTCACTTATTTGTTTTTCTTGTTTTGCATCATTCCGATATTAAAGTATAACCCTAGGCTCTTGAATTTGAATAGATTTTTGATAAGAAATGTATGAAGAGACACTGCAATGGTTTTCACAAGAGCCAATTACGAATACGTTCCTCTAAGTGGTGTGTTCGTTTTTTTTATGTTTTAAGATTGTATTCTTTGCTACTTTTTTAAACCTCCAAAATTTGAAATTGGATCATTTTTAATGAAAAAATTACAACATAGGTATAAATATAAACATTACAGGCGACCAAATCTCCTGTGTTTCGGAGGCTCTTGTTCCGCAGATTTCAAGTTTGATCCTTGCTGTGGACCACATTAATCTGATAAATATAGTGTTTCTTCGTCGTGGATGTTTTTGTATGTGTACTATATTTTTTTAAATATATCGTGATTGTGGCGATATTTGAGATGTCCATCAGTGGATTTCCACTTGCTCATAATAATATCGTGAAGATAGTATCAAATGCCATAAGTAATTACTGTACTTAAGTTGAAACTCTAATATCTACAACTTGTTGCTTTTAGTGGATCTGTGACACAAACACTTTACGTAAGCACGGGTTGGACCCCTAAAGTTCCAGGATTTTAGACGCAAACTCGGTTATGGCAATTAAAGTTTTGCCTAAACGGAGAAAATCTAAGATAGCAATTACTTTTTGAGTACAAAATCCGAAATATGCGATGTAAAATTTTACAGTTTAAATGAATACAAAATAAGATTAATTGATCGAATTTAACTAAAAGTTTTACGATAAAAATCAGCAAACTTAAATTGAATAAATTATCTAATTTAGTAAATATGAAATAGAAAAGTATAAAATACAATGTTTATTTTACTGTATTAAATCCTTTCATTAAATACGTACATATTTTTATGCTAAATTATTTGATGTATAACATACAATACATACATGCATATACTTGCGGCTAAAAATCCCAAAATGGTTGCTAGAATGAAAAGATTGCAAAATAAGGTCTCCAGCCACTTAAAACATTTCAAACACATTACAGGAAATTTAAGTCTGATATTTTTTGTGTAACCGTGATAGCCCAGTGGGTAGAACACTCGGTTATCGTGCAAACGACTAGTGTTCAAATCCTGGGTCGGGCCTACACCAATTTGTCTTTTCTAAAGACATATGTGTGGTTAATTTATCATGGTTGGTAACGGTGAGGGAAAACATCGTGAGGAAACCCACATGGCTGAGTTGTACTTAGTCATGTGACAGTGTATTCGTACAAAACGGCGATAGGCCTGCCCCCTATCACGTGAATACACTGTCCATGCAAAACGTGGGTACTCTCAACACCAGGTGACAAAGTCACGTGATGTTCAGAAGTATTAGTACCTCTGCCAACCCCTTCGGGGATATTCGGCGTGAACGTTTATGTTATGTTATTATTTAATTTTTTGTGTCTAGCCAAAAGTAACTCTTAAATCTTTAATTATCTTTTTGAGTTCTCGGACTCATTTGGCATATTCAAAAGTTGAAGAATATATGAGAAAATAAAAATTCGTCGCTTTGTATCTATACAGATATTATCTAATAAGTAATAAATATCTAAGAAATGTTTTTGTGTAATGTTGGCTTAGGATGTCAGTACCCCTTTCTACCCACGGGTGTCGTAAAAGGTGACTAAGGTGGTAAGAGGTAAGAGGGTATGGGGGATTATAAAGTGGCTTTTGTGCAATGCGATTGGAAACCCAAACGATACTTTCTTTCTTCCATCTTCTCCCCTATCAACTTCCAAAAGAGACTGAGGAGTTTCTAGCTCTGAAGCTCTGGCTACCCCTTTTTGGGATTTGTGGTCGTGAAGTATATGTATGTAATTTTACTTAGTAACATTATTGATGGGGTATATATATGCAGATATTTATGATAACAGCATCTTTTTATTAAGGTAATCGTTCATTGTTACGTCAATCCTTTGTCGTAGTATCGTATGATATTATTATCTGAATAGTAAATTTCAAGCTGATAACCAAAGATATCAAAATAATTTAATTATGTATTCCAATGAGTTATTTCTCTATATCTTACTCCATGAATTTCCTCATTGTAAAGTTATTAGGTAGAAGATGCTTTAATCCATTTTTTTAAACGTTATTTAACACAAAGTTTGTTAGTGTAGGAACAGAAAGATAGATGGCGCTGAGAACATCAAACTAAAAGATATCTGAATTGGTTATTACGGAAAATTTTAAGAAATTAGTAAATAATTGAAAATATTTAATTTGTGATGTTTTAATATGATTCATTTTGAAATTTTAAACTTTAAGCGATAATCGCCTCTGAAAGAGAATATAGATAAATAAGAAGTTTTTTTAATATCAAGCTGTTTAAGGATCCCGCAATATAGTCGTAATAGGTATAACAATAAATATAAACTTAACTGATGATTATTTATATAATATGCTTTCCGATTGCTAATTTACTTTTAAACGAAGTCGATCAGTTGCAGAATATTGGACATCAAATTAAGAAAATCATAAAAATGCAGAAGACAAAAGTTCAAAGAATAAAAACGCATCAACGTAAAAAAATGTGGATAATATAGTCAGAAGTCAAATCTGATGAACGATAGTCTCTGCCTACCGTAATGGTAACTAATGGCGTGAGAATATACCTATTACTACGAAACCATATTTTACGAGTAGCATAAACTTAATAAAATACAACATAAACTAAGCCAATCTTTCAGATTATTAATTAAGTTTCCTTGTGAGAATAATACTTTGTATAACAGTTTAAACACACGTTGTTAAGATAAAATATCAAGCAATGAAATTGTATAGATTTCAATAAAACATTGTTGGAAAAGAAATTCATTGTAGACTTTGAGCATATTTCTTTGTACGGATGACAATAGATATTCTGTCTTACCTGTCTGCTCGGTGATGTCACGAGCTTGCTACTTATATATTTTTCATTTACCAAAGGGACACTATTCTCTTTATTTCGTCTTTTGAATATAGACGATCGATAGGAAAGACGATGAAAAGTGTGGTGTGAAAGATGATATTGTAAGAAAGATAGAAAAAGGAATGTTGAAATGGTTTGGGCACATAGAGAGGATGGATGATAGAAAATTGGTAAAAGGGATCTATAGAGCTAGTGTGGATGGTAATGTTAGTAGAGGACGACCACGGAGAACACACTTAGACCAAATTGAGAGCGTGCTCAAAAAGGCTGGCGTCCGAAGTATGAAGAATAAAAGAGCATGCATGAAAAGATTGATGGATGTAAACGAAGCTAGAGAGGTTTGTCAGGATCGTGCGAAGTGGCGATCAATAGTCTCTGCCTACCCGATTGGGAACTAATGGCGTGAGTATATGTATGTATGTAAAAAAAACTGGTCTATGTAAGTCTGAATAACGGAATCTTTAAAGTGTATGCTCAGATTAGAATAACCTGATTTTTTTTACTTTTAGATGGAGGTTTAATTTGTCAAATATTACTGTGCAATGACTTCATTTATATTGTTTCACATAAGCAAATTTTTTAATGAAAGGATATAGACGAAAGAGTAAATTTTGATCAATAACGTTTTTCTTTTTCATAAAAAGTCCAACTTGTCGATAATCTATATCTATACTAATATTATAAAGCTGAAGAGTTTGTTTGTTTGAACGCTAGGATCTCAGGAACTACCTAATCAAATTGAAAAATTATTTTTGTGTTGGATAGTCCATTTATTGAGGAAGGTTTTAAGCTATATATTATCATGCTGCGACCAACAGGAGCAAACTATCAGCGAATAATGTTGCAAAAACTGGGATAATTATTCATACTAAGGCTTCCGTTGTGTGCGCTGCGTAAACGGTTAAATTTACCCAAAAAATATATATTAAAGAATTATTTCTCTTTAAATGATCTAAAAAAATGCCCGCGACAGTATATGTCTAACTTTTAAGTTTCACTTACTATAACCATTTTTATGGTAAATAAATTTGGTCGAATTTAATGCATAATTGCCATAATGTTTTATCAACATAATATTAATCTTTATCCAAATAAATATGTTGTTGATTGAGAGTATTTAATTAAGAATAAAATTGTCCTTGACATCACTTAATTTAAATAAACATCTTAGAAGATAATACAATTTTTAAATTACTCCGTAACAAAATTTACACGCGTGCATGAAGCGCAAGACAAGACGCTGCGCTGGCCGGCGAGCGAGGTCACCTGCGCGAGAAGCTTATGTTTAAGCCTTATCCTATTAATATTATAAATGTGAAAGTTTAGATGTTTGTGTGTTTATAGCTAAATGAAGACTAATTCACAGAACGTATTTAAAATAAAATTTACAGGAAGCCAGATAATGATCCCAATTAACACAATAGGACACATTTTATCCCAGAAAAATTAAGAGATCAATAAATTTTCTTAAAAAATGGTTAAATGGACTGACTGACTAAGAATCAATGCTCAGCCGAAACTACTATACTTATAAACTTAAAATTTATAAAGTGAAAAAATTGTGAGGACACTATGAAAAACACATTTTTTCTCATCGCATGACAGAGACCCTCAACAGGTCAGTTAAATATTTCAGTTTGACGACGTGAAAGTCTACATTTTTGACAGTACGAAGTCTGTGGGGTCAGCTAGTTTTAAATATTTATGTATATCTGAACGTTTGTAAGTTTTTTTGTTAATTATTTTAAACTAAATTAATAAAATCTTGAAAACTACAGACATACATATTATTCACACGGATATCAATCCCATTAACATATTGGCAGAATAAGAATTTCTTCAGCCACTTTTGGAAGTTTGTTGAGCAAAAGAAAGTAAACTGTAGGTTATTGGTGATGAATCTTTGGCCAAATCGCCCAACAACTTTGTTTTACCCTGATCAGATAGCTATGTCAAACGCAATGAATTGTGTCCTTTTGCACATATTTCAAGTATTTAACTTTATTTAAAATGTATGGCCTCTTTTGAATGTTAACTATTTGGATTAAGATAATATAGTCAATACTAAATTCACTAAAGTATAAGTCCCGAGGTTACGCCAATAAAATTTGAAATTCAGTAGTTCATAAAAGGACTATTATTAATTTATGGCTTTATGTTTTCCACAATTAACCAGTATAAACCAATTTATCATATTAAAATATTATTCAAGAAAATTGTATTTGCAAAGGAGTTTAATATATACAATATATACTTTCCAGAGAAAGTAGCCTTCTAATTTGCTACGACAACCAATCAGGCACGGTGCTACGGGGCGTGGGCCGTAGCAAAACCTTACTACGCAATAAAATTGTATACTTCTTTTTATTTTTAATAATATTTATGATTAAACTCACAGTGAAACCTTAGTTTAGTATTTTCTTGAATTTTTACGATTGCACATTAAATTAAAACAACTATTGATTTTCGGATATTTTAATCGCGTGTTATTTCATTGTTTTTAAAGCCCGACGTTTCGAAAACTATTCAGTTATCATGGTCACGGAAAGACTGAGGTGTTATTCGTCAGTATATAGTACTATAAAATAATTAATACTAACTACCTTCACAAAATTTAAGTTACATTTGGGTCATTGTCAAAAAAGAGTAAAAAAGTGTTCAGATGTTCTAACGCCATAAATAAGGTAATTTAAAATAAATAAAAAAGCTTAATGCGACCATTTAGGTGTATTTTATAATCTTGTTATAACCATTTTTTATTGCAATCAAAACCATTTCCTGAAAATTTCACTTTGCCAGCAAAAGTACGCTTCGGTGGTCTGTTCAAAAACCAGGTTCATTACTTTGGTCGCTCAGGATAAATAATAATTATAAAGAATCACACTTTTTGCAGAGTTAAATTAATAAACAATATTTTCAACTTTAACATGTAAAATAAGCAAAAATTTATAAGATAATTTAATTGAATTATTTACGATTGTCATATGTTATAGACGGTCAATGTCTTTTCGGTACCCAATTTTTTACAAGACATATTTTCACTTTATTAGTTTTACAATGAACTGCGTAAAACTAAACACAGTTTAAAATGTTTCCGATCACTTCCAGCAGCCATGATTAAAAACACTTGTTGACGTGATCTTGTTTCGCTATCGATGGACACAAAAATCTTTTCATGTAAAAGTTCAGTAGTTCTTTACGGTTCCTTGTGTGAATTGGTAAGTAAACTATTTTATTAAACGGAGATGCTTTGGCTTGCTGCAAAAGATGATTGTTTTATTATACATTCTAGTTATTTTATCCAGAAATATTAAATACTTCATTTTGTGCCGGCTAACGTAATTTTTATCCACTCAGTGGTCATCTCTCCGGTGGTCTAAAGAGGCAACCGAAAAGTAGGATGACCACCAAAAAGTTCTTTTACTTAGAATTCAGTGGTTTTAAATCGGAAAACAATATTTGTGTTTTTATTTAACCTGCTTCCTTGTTATTTCGAACACTAAGTCTGTTATTTATAATTGACCAGACAGAAATTAATTAACCTGTTACTTACCCTGATTCGGCAGATGAAGTAGATATTCTGAAAATTCATCCCTATCCAGTTCTTCTCATCCTTGGCGATACTAAGATATATATACCGATTCAGACACATCAGATGAAGAGAGCAATCGTAAACTTTCAGAGTTTGCGTCAAAGACATAATATATTATGAACGTTACTGATTTTCCTGGCATATCATCAAATGACGAAGACATTTTCATACATACATACATACATATACTCACGCCATTAATTCCCATTGGGGTAGGCAGAGACTATCGATCGCCACTTCGTACGATCCTGACAAACCTCTCTAGCTTCGTTTACATCCATCAATCTTTTCATACATGCTCTTTCATATTTCATACTTCGGACGCCAGCCTTTTTGAGCACACTCTCAATTTGGTCCAAGTGTGTTCTCCGTGGTCGTCCTCTACTAACAATACCATCCACACTAGCTCTATAGATCCCTTTCACCAATTTTCTATCATCCATCCTCTCTATGTGCCCAAACCATCTCAACATTCCTTTTTCTATCTTTCTTACAATATCATCTTTCACATCACACTTTTCACGAATAACACTATTTCTCACTCGGTCACACAATCTAACATTACAAATTTTTCTGAGGGACCTCATCTCTACTGCAGTCACTCTGCTCTCATGCTTCTTCTGCCACACCCAACATTCGCTTCCATTCATAAGCGTAGGAACAAGAACAGCATCATGCACAGCCATTCGGGCCTTTTCAGACACCGATTGACTGATCATTAGGCTATTCATTGCTCCTTTTACCGCATTACCCTTTTTCACTCTTCTTTCAATGTCTTCATCACATTTTCCATCCCTTGTAAACAAACTTCCCAGATATACATACGAATATAAGACATTTTCAGTCCTCTCAAAAAGTAACAATATGACCACCAAACGGACATTCCATTCTGTAATCATTTATTTTTTATTTTTTAATGTCTCCATTGTATTTTAAAACGTTTTGATAACACAATCAAAATTAAAAGACTTATAAATATTATCTAGTTGAAATCTAGTCATATTATGGTATTTGCTTTTTGTTGTGAAATTTATGTTCATGTTCTATTTGGTGGTCTGTTTCGCCTTTTCGGTGGTCGCGTAAAATAGAAAATGTAGTTTTTTTTCATTATGTTGAAATACATGATCTCGTTTGATGTAAGATTAATATATTGTTCATTAAGATGAGTCGAAAACACACAATAAAATCTACATTAAGTAAAAAAAACTTATCTCGTTTTATTTTTTCTTATTTGACAATCACCCATTTGCGTTTAACATTTGCTATGTACAAAAAGAGCTAATGTTATCTGGAGTCTTGCTAGTGTTCTTCGCTTTGCTTAGTTGTGCTTATGATCGGGTTCCAATTATCCAACCATCAATTTTATTGAAGTTTGGATATTTCTTTATTTCAACAGATTCGCGTATCATTCTAAGTATCAATAGATTCTCTATTGTTAGAATTGTAGGTTTGTCAAAACGCATGTGGTGGTTTGGCTTATCGAAGGTGTGTTCACACAATGGAAGCACGCTGTAACACAGTACTGATTTTGTCTGTTACACCCTTTACAAAAGGTAGAGTTGCAGGGAGTCTTTCGACAGTAGGTGGTTTATCGGCACCGCTCCTCCGATTAACCATAGCTCTTTTTACGTAGCAAACATTAAACGCAAATCTATGATTTTAATATAATAAATCTGTAGAGGTCAATTCTGTACATTAAATATATTTTCAAAATAACAATCAGGGGGTGATGAATAATCGATACTGATGCCAAAAATGCAATCAGTAAAATTTTTGTCTGTCTGTCTGTCTGTCTGTCTGTCTGTCGGTTTGTATGTTCCTTATGGAAACAAAAACTACTCGACGGATTTTAACGAAACTTGGTACAATTATTCTTCATACTCCTGGGCAGGTTATAGGATACTTGTCACCAGATTAGTGAAGGGGAATTTTGGGAAAACGGGAAAAGTTACTCCATTTTTAAGCTTCCGTCGCGTGTGCAGCCTTAATGGTTAAAGTAACACAGAAATCATGTATGGCGGAAATATTTCACATAATATTTTCAAAAAAATATCCCTTGGCAGCATATATCTAACTTTTATGGTTGACTCACAATAACACGTGTAACTGCTGATAGCTTGGCAGTTCGGAGCATTCTAATTATATTTCTTTACTCTTACGTTTTATAATACTCTCACTTATCTCTAATTTCAAAAAGTTTATATTGTTACCTACACAATAAAAAAAAACATAGATATCGGTATAGAAATACCAAACTTATATATGAAACAAGCCATCGCGCCGTCGTCGCACGTGAATACTGAATCATGCTATAAGAATTATTTTGTGTGAGCCGTGAGTATATGTATGATGTATGCAAAGTTTGTAACTCTGATTGTTTGTTTGCAAGGGCCTATTTTTGAAGAAACTGAACCGTTCATAAAAGCGTTTTCACAATCTCAAATCTACACTGTTCAAGAGTGCTTTAAGTTGTAACCATTGCGCTAAATTTCACAAAGGGTGAGCAGTGATTAAAGAAACCTCGGATATTAATAAAACTCCGCTACCCGTGTGGAGTTGGGCCGATCCACTAGTGTAACTTAAATTTTGTGAAGGTAGTTAGTTGTAATAATTTTATAGTGCTGTATAATGACAAATAACACCTCATCTTCCCGTGGTCATGATGACTGAAAAGTTTTCGAAACGTCGGGCTTTAAAAACAATGTAATAACACGCGATTAAAATATCCGAAACCTTAGTTTGATTATAAATATAACGTGACGTCATGCAATTTTTTTGTTTTGGAAATTCAGGTTACAGTAAAAATACTTTAGACAAAAGTCTCTAAGGTATATAATTGCATACATGTGCATATTCATAAAATTATTGGTTAATTTCTTCCGAAATTCTTTTTTCATTTTACTAAAAGATTGAATAATAAGAATAGTAGAAACAATACTGCAATATTACTGAAATAAATAGTTAAATTTTAAGTAAATAGTAAGAAGTGTCGAAATTTTTCTTTCCTTTAATAACATCTTTTATTTATGAGAAATAGTAAGAATTTCGTAGTATAAAAATGTTTCGCGATGTTAAGAACTGTTAGTACTTAAGCTACGCCTTCGAGAATTACGGCACTAACGTTGAATAGAGTTGAGTTTAGACGTTCTATATTTAACATGTTTCGGACTTCAAATGAATAGATTCAAGCTACTTAATCCTCTTTGATATAAAATGTCCTCGAAGATTTAAAAACATTTGTACTTCAAAGTCGAATAAGAGTTTTCGTCACAGATTCTTTTCCAAATATTTTCTATTTAAACCATCCCATAACACTTTGCGATGTTAAGTGTTTCTTTCGTCAGCGAGAAGGCAAAAGGTGCGACATAATAACATTTTTAGTATGAGTTTAGCTGTGTACTGTCGGCTTAGAATAGCACCGCCCCATTTCTTTCGGTAGTTGTCGTAAGAGGTGGCGGTATGGGCCTTTTTTAGTATTTTTTGGGCGATACGGTTGGAGACCCATCACCAACGATAATTTATCTCCACCATCTTTGCCCCTCTTAACTTCTAAATGCGGCTGATGAGTTTCTAGCTCTAAAGCTTTGGCTTCCCTTCTTAGGATATAATATGTATGTATGTATATATAAAACATTAAAAAAAACACTAATCGTTTCCGTAAAAACCTACTGCCTAAACCAAAACTTTTAAACATAGTAAAAGTAAAATATCGATAAATTCGACCAATTTTAAAAGTATCAAATGTCTAATAAATAGTTTTGTTTGCTATTATTTAAATCATTGTATAAGTAAGTTTCTGCTATTGTTGATTTTTAGTATAGTAAATAACAAGAATTACTGTTTAAAACTGTGTAAATATTGCCTTTTTAATTTCATTGACCAAAGTCTAGTATCTAACAAGTACTATCTAAACAAAGAAAACAAGTTGACTAACTCTCTAAGTTGCTTTAAGGATTTTCTAATAAAATGCAAACTGCAGTCTAAAATAAACTGAAAATAAATGTCCTAAATGAACAAAATATATGATTGTATGTTTTTTGTTATTGATGTTCTACTTGTTTAAATATCAAGCAGTTGTAATTTCAATATGTATGCTTGTGTTGTGTTCATGTGCTGTTTTGTAAACGGGGAAGAGTTTTTATGAGTAATAAATGTACCGATCAAATATTGCATTAAATTAATTACACAATTTACGTCTTAAATGCGACGAACTTAAACATTCCAGAACTAACTTACGAGCTGACACTAAACAAATCGCTTCATTAGTTTCTTAGTCTATATATGTTACACATTGTAAATTATTAACACACACATAAATTAGCCCATTGTGTATGCACTCATATAAATGTTCCACCCCATGATCGCCCAGTATTGATTGGTGCGACGCTGATCCACAACCCCGCTGATAACCCAACCCAGCTTTGGTGGCGTGATTTGTGTCTTCTTGAATTTATGTTCTTTCTCTTTTCTCCTTATTTTTTAATTGCTTACAGATTCAAGGAGACGGAAGCGGCACAGCTGGACAGAGCGTATGTATTTGTACCTCTTCGCTTATCTTTTCCTTGTTTTGCTCTCCTCGCTTTCTGTGTGATCTTCCTTTTGTGTGTCCCCACCGCTATTTCTTAATTAATTGTGCAACCTTATAGTTAGTTCTTCTTAATTTATAGATAGATCTTCAAAAATTAAGGATTCAACAGTTGATTTACGTTCTGTTCTATCTTTGAAAACGTTGTTGATATTAATATAATTAAGCAACCAAGCGTGCGTTGTTATATTTTAAATGATTTTAAAGACTTGGTTGTTTTTAAAAACATATGTTTGAAATAATTTCTAAATTGATTTAAACTAGTACCGGAAATCTCTTCTGAATTCAAAACATAACTTTGCTGAGTAAACCTCAACTTTTCATTTATTTTAAATGTATACTTTATCATAGTTCTACCTGTAATTCTGGGAATGATACTAAATCACGGCTCAATCTGAATAATTTGGGGTATAAAATAAACAGAAAAATTAAACAGTGGTTAGTGAACGATGTGGTCAGCCACTCATTATCATCGAGCTATACTGCACTGCCATTTTACCTCTTGCTACTAAATATGATTGATTCGTTTGTGCGAAGGTTTTGCAACCCTTTTTCGGATTTATTACAGTACACAATGTATGGACAGATTGATGACAATATTGAGGGTCAGTTTCTATGCCATAACTCATATAATATATTTCAGGGTAAATTTGATCTGTATATAAATAAATATACCTACATATATCTCTCATCGAGGGCCTAGAGCCTACCCTAGAAAGGATGATTAGACGAATATGGCATGATCTATTAGAGTGGTTACTCGTTAGAGTACCTTCACTGGTTCACGCCAAGTGACAATTTCACATGATTTTCAAAAGTATAAGTAACCTGCCAACACTTTCTGGGATATATGGCGTGAACTTATATTCAGAGCTCCACTATTAAGCTATAGTATTAACTATGAAAAAAATATGAGAAGGGTTTATAAACAACATATTTACAGTAAAATGACTGAAATTAAACAATTTACGAACTTTAATGAGAAGAAGGAACATATTTACGGATTTTCGCTCCACTAGTTTGTTATGAAAATAAACATAATAACCTACTAAATTGTATCCTAAAGCGAAATTGAGCATAGCTTTTTAATTAGCTTAACATACGTCGAACTTTTTGTTTTCGTAGAAGCTACATCGTTTTTGCGAAACTTCTTTTTGATGTTATTTTAATTGAATATCAGATATTATGTTTAACATAAACAAATTTGCTATTTTTAGAAGGTATTTTGCTAATATTTTCTCTTTGTATTTTAATGACATGCTCTAGTGGAGAACCATAATACTTCTTGTAACTTCGAGTTAGTAGTTCTTAAACCTAAATCATATTAGTTTTTTAACGATTTCAAACGTGAGCTATTATTTACATTCTTTCATCTTCATTTGAAAGATTAAGTCGAAATCAATAGACATTTTTAGTCTTTTCTTGAATAATTTTATGTGGCTAAAAACTATAAATAAAAACACTAGTTAAAAACTAAAGTAATGTCATGGGATCTGCAATTTTTTTGCCAGCGATGTACAATAAACGGCTTATTGGAGCGTTAATATTAAAGTAATAATGAGTGGTTAGATTCATGACTTATTAAGACTTTAAAATTTTAATCTTTTTTTATTGATACAATTGGCCAAGACCTCGTTTTTAAAACATACTCTTTTTATATTTTAAATTGATAAAAGGCATCAAACTAAACCACTTTGCGTATGGAATGCTTATCTAAAATATTGTATTTTTTTAAATAATTAAAAAGTGTCACTGCCTAGATCAAACTGAGAAAGTATGGTGAGGTGGCCTATGCTAAAACAACAATAAAAAACATATAGTCAAATCACAAGAGGTTTTTGTTTTACTTCAACTGAGGCTAAGAACCTCACTATACTTTCTCAGTTTGATCTAGATACGACTCTTTTTTTTATTATTAATTATTTTGAAAAGGACAATATTTTAGATAAGCATTCGATAGGCAAAGTTGTTTAGTTTGATGTCCTTTATCGATTTATAATATAAGAAGGGTATGTTAAAAAAGCGAGGTCTAGGCCAATCGCTCGCTTACCGGTTTATTTTCATGATATTATTTTTCAACGACGATCAATACAACTGGAAAATACCGAAAGAAGTTATATTTTTGTTTACAGCACGGCCTTATGAGTCCTCTAGTTTGTTCTTGAACTTAGGGTAGATCATGAAGCTACTAACTTAACAGGAGAGCGTACTCACAAAAATATGGTAAACAAAAATGCAATTTATTACCATGCAATAAAGTTAATTATCTTTTAAAAACTGTCAAGCAGAGAAACGTCCTAGAACGAGAGCCGTGTGAGAGAGAAGTGTGTCCCGCTCGCGCGGTTGCCAGTCGAGATTAAGTTCAAAGAAAAACAAATTCAAACTTATTTATAGGGAATATTTTATAAAAAGCAGGTTTTTAACTGTTCCTTTTTTGTATTTTATTTTAATTATTATTGTCGCCTTTCGATTTGGAGATAAATAATTGGTTAAGTTTGGCAAAAGGGATATTAATATTTGTCACGGGTATCCCCATCGAAACAAGATAAATGTGGTGTCCACAATTTATCATCTGATTGAGTGTTTTGGAGCTTTTATTATTTAATTATTAAAATAGTGATAAATATGGGTTCATGTTATGGAACAATAAATAAAATAACCTGTATCATCTCGAACTTTACCACATGAATGCATTAAACGATTTGAACTTGAATATAACTGTGTGGTGTCGGCTTAGTATAGCACTACCCCATTTCTTCCGGTGGGTGTACGTAAGAGGCGACTAACGGTATTGGGGCTTTTAAGGGATTTTTGGGCAATGCGGTTGAGACCCATCACCAACAACCTTTATTTCACCATCTTTTCCCCACGCAACTTCCGAAAGTGGCTGAGGAAATTTTAATTCTCAAGCACTGGCTTCCCATTCTTTTATAATCTATTAATTAAGAATAAATATGTATAAAAAACACGTTGATTTACCAAAAACAATGTATATATGTAAATAATAAGTGTTTTTATAATGTATGTATATTGTATGTAAATATAACTAATAAATAAAGGAAAGAAAAATTTCGACACAGGTTGGGATCGAACCCGCGACCTCGGGTATACGCCCCTGTCGCTCTGCCAATTGAGCTACCGTGTCAAAGGCTACGAGTGCATCAGGTCCCCACATGAGGTTTTCATGAACAAAAACATTCAAAATATGTAAATATAAGTGTTTTTGTATCCTTTAGAGGAACTCTTATTAAAACACCAACAGATAGTCACCCTACTTAAAACGAGACACAGTTAGCTAGTTAGCCATCCTTTTTCAGGACACTTTAGGTCGCCAGCATGGAAGTATTATTTAAACAGCAACGCGCGCTGGCGACCTAAAGTGTCCTGAAAAAGGATGGCTAACTAGCTAACTGTGTCTCGTTTTAAGTAGGGTGACCATCTGTTGGTGTTTTAATAAGAGTTCCTCTAAAGGATACAAAAACACTTATATTTACATATTTTGAATGTTTTTTTTTCATGAAAACCTCATGTGGGGACCTGATGCAGCTTTTGACACGGTAGCTCAATTGGCAGAGCGACGGGGGCGTATACCTGAGGTCGCGGGTTCGATCCCCACCTGTGTCGAAATTTTTCTTTCCTTTATTTATTAGTTATATTTACATACATACATTATAAAAAAATATATTATAAAAACACTTATATTTACATATATACATTGTATTTGGTAAATCAACGTGTTTTTTATACATTTTTATTCTTAATTAATAGATTATAAAAGAATGGGTAGCCAGTGCTTGAGAATTAAAATTTCCTCAGCCACTTTTTGAGCAAAACCAAATTCAAATCGTTTAATGCATTCATGTGGTAAAGTTCGAGATGATACAGGTTATTTTATTTATTGTTCCATAACATGAACCCATATTTATCACTATTAAATGATAAAAGCTCCAAAACACTCAAACAGATGATAAATTGTGGACACCACATTTAGTTTCGATGGGGATACCCGTGACAAATATTAATATCCCTTTTGCCAAACTTAACCAATTACTTATCTCCAAATCGATAGGCGACAATAATAATTAAAATAAAATACAAAAAAGGAACAGTTTATAACCTGCTTTTTATAAAATACTCCCTATAAATAAGTTTAATTTGTTTTTCTTTGAACTTAATCTCGACTGGCAACCGTGCGAGCGGGACACACTTCTCTCTCACACGGCTCTCGTTCTAGGACGTTTCTCTGCTTGACAGTCTTTAAAAGATAATTAACTTTATTGCATGGTAATAAATTGCATTTTCGTTTACCATATTTTTGTGAGTACTCTCTCCTGTTTAGTTAGTAGCTTCATGGTCGCCAGCGCGCGTTCCTGTTTAAATAATACTTCCATGGGGTAGATTGATACTGACAGTATTATTTGTTTGTATCCTTGTTTCATTTTAGAACAGGGTAAGATATAAACTATGCAGCCTATATTGTTGAGTGAGTCATAAATCCTAGATGTTTAAATATAAACCAAAACTAACTCAAGGAAGGTAATCTTTGTCGTATGCATAAAAATAATGGCTGTGTAAGAACCTATGGCACTAAAATAGTCCGGTACACTCTTCGACGCTACTTATAATTATTATTATGTTCTATTTATTTTATAATGAGTGCACATTTTCTTTCTTTATATGTATGTATCTAGCTACTACTTTTTGGGATTTATGGCCGTGAGTATATGAATTTATGTAAATGAATTTTTGGGTGTTTTCCCCCAAGGGCCTATGTGGTCCCTCTAGTTCGCAGCTGGCATAACTTACCACTATAACGCATTGGAGAGCCATTTAGTCATTCTTTCGTTAAAATAAAAACAAAACATGCCAAAAGCAAACGTTCGCACGTCATAGACTAAAGTCTTGTCGATAGCTAGGGCAGTGGCATGGAAGTATTATTTAAACAGGAACGCGCGCTGGCGACCTAAAGTGTCCTGAAAAAGGATGGCTAACTAGCTAACTGTGTCTCGTTTTAAGTAGGGTGACCATCTGTTGGTGTTTTAATAAGAGTTCCTCTAAAGGATACAAAAACACTTATATTTACATATTTTGAATGTTTTTGTTCATGAAAACCTCATGTGGGGACCTGATGCACTCGCAGCCTTTGACACGGTAGCTCAATTGGCAGATCCCCACCTGTGTCGAAATTTTTCTTTCCTTTATTTATTAGTTATATTTACATACATACATTATAAAAAAATATATTATAAAAACACTTATATTTACTTATATACATTGTTTTTGGTAAATCAACGTGTTTTTTATACATATTTATTCTTAATTAATATATTATAAAAGAATGGGTAGCCAGTGCTTGAGAATTAAAATTTCTTCAACCAATTTTTGAGCAAAACCAAATTCAAATCGCTTAATGCATTCATGTGGTAAAGTTCGAGATGATACAGGTTATTTTGTTTATTGTTCCATAACATGAACCCATATTTATCACTATTAAATGATAAAAGCTCCAAAACACTCAAACAGATGATAAATTGTGGACACCACATTTATCTTGTTTCGAGGGGGATACCCGTGACAAATATTAATATCCCTTTTGCCAAACTTAACCAATTATTTATCTCCAAATCGATAGGCGACAATAATAATTAAAATAAAATACAAAAAAGGAACAGTTTATAACCTGCTTTTTATAAAATACTCCCTATAAATAAGTTTAATTTGTTTTTCTTTGAACTTAATCTCGACTGGCAACCGTGCGAGCGGGACACACTTCTCTCTCACACGGCTCTCGTTCTAGGACGTTTCTCTGCTTGACAGTCTTTAAAAGATAATTAACTTTATTGCATGGTAATAAATTGCATTTTTGTTTACCATATTTTTGTGAGTACTCTCTCCTGTTTAGTTAGTAGCTTCATGGGCAGTGGTTAGTCTGATTACGTAGTAATCTCTTTATAGTTTGTGGTTTACAGAGCGAAAAGCATAGATCAAATGTTTTTTTTTAATTTCTTATTTTCACTGAAGCAAGGAATCTCATTCTATACATTCTCAGTTTGAACTAGGTACGACAATTTTCAATTATTATTATTTTATTAAAATTACAATATTTTAGATAGGCATTCCATGGGCAAAGTTGTTTAATTTGATGTCCTTTATCGATTTATAATATAAAAAGGGTATGTTATAAAAGCGAGGTCTAGGCCAATTAGCAAACACTTATCAGTAATAACGCCTTTCAGATACCTATATGCAACTTCGCTAAACCTTATCAGTACCTTACACTGGCTCGGGATTACTTATTCGCCAAGTAAAAACTTTCCAATTTTTCATGAAAATTACGCAGAGTTAGAGTTTTGCATACTCTTCATTTATATACAAAAGTAGTGTCCAAGTCTATTTATTGAATTAAACACTTCGGAACTTATTATATTACAGACATTTGAACAGTTTTTTTTATCACTGGACTAGCTCTTGTATATCTAACATCATGACAGCCCATCGGACATATAAAAGTACCTGTCTAAACTCTGCCTACACTTACTTTTTCAAAGCGGTTATAAGATACTAAAAGACCACCCACGCTAATTTACAAAATGTATTTTGGCAAGACACTTTAAATAAATAAAATAATTAGCATTCAAACAATGTCTCGCAAAATTAAGTATCACTCTAGGCAACGCCTGACTCTAATAATAAATACGTGTTCTTATATCTTCATGCCATTTGTTTTGTATTATTGAGGATTGCAAAACCTCTCTATCACCAAAAAAACACACGGCCCTCAATCCCAAAAAGGGTAGCTACGGCTTTCGAGCTAGAAACTCCTCAGGCACATTTGGATGTTGATATGGGCATGTCAATAGTAGAAATAAAGTATCGTTGGTCCAACAACATCGCTCAAAAACCACTTATAAGCCCTATACCCTTAGTCACCTCTAACGACACCCGTGGGTAAAAAGGGGGAGTGACATTCTAAGCCAACACTATACGGCAATTTCTTCTTCTAAATGGTAGTCTCAGATTAAGACCAATAAAGAATGTGTTCAAAAAGGCAGATGTCCGTGATGTAAAAAATAAAACGGCAGGTATCAAAAGATTGATGAATGTAAGTGAAGATCGAGAGGTTCAGGAGCGTAGCAAAAAAGTGGCGATTCATAGTCTCTTTCTATTTCAATGGGAAATTATAGCCGCAGTATATGTATGTTTTTATTCCTTCTTCTTTACTGTTATTTGCTTATTCATAATAGTTCGAGTAATAGAAATTCAGTTTAATATTCAATAGGTACTCTGAGTTAGGGGATAGGCCTAAAAATTATATTCTCCGAAGTGATTTGTGTTTTCTTTCAGAGATATTTCTATTATATACCTCGCTTTGTAATTTCGACTTAGAATAGCACTTGGCCATTTTTGGCATCGTGTGCCGTAAGAGGTAACTTAGGGCATTCAGGCTTTTTAAGATATTGTTCGGCTATGTATCTGGGGTCCCATCACAAACCTTCCTTTATTTCACAATATGTTGCCTACCGAAGTTCAAAAAGCGGCCGAAAATTGTTTAATTCTGAATCTCTGGCTACCCATTTTTAGGATGTATAGCTGTGAGTACATGTATATTTATTTCATATTTTGTGATTGCGAATCGCAAAACGTTTTTAATTGATGAAACAAATAGTAATCATGATTTTGTTATAATGGTTTAGATAAAGTTTCCATTGTAAACTGGGCGTTCATTAAAATGGTTACTAACAATTTTGCCGTCATTTAATCCCCATGACACACATATTACACACCTGCTGATCAAAAAACAGTGACGATTCTGCTAAAAATAATTACTACAAATATTAATCAGTGGCTTCGCCTAATTCGCTTAACTTATTAATATTTGCATTGCCATGGATTTCCGCAAAGTAACGCCTGATTCAATCCAATATAAAAATAAATAGTTTTAATATGTGAGTGGTCCCCTGATAACGTGGCTTTAGCTACCAACGATTGTGTCGCAAGTTGCAGGATTGTGGTTGTCAATCACATACATACATGTACTGACTGCTATAAATCCTTGAAAGGGGTAGCCAGAGCTTCAAATCAGATAATTCTTCAACTACTTTGGAAGATAAATTAGGAAAGATTGTAAAATAAATGTTTTTGGAGATGGTCCCCAAACCGCATCGCCCAAAAATCACTTATAAAGCACCCTTACCCTTAGTCGCCTCTTACGATCACCCACGGCCAGAAACGGGCACATACAAAATACCAAGAAATAATGTTGCCGTCAAAACATCTTTGTTTACGAATTTATGATTATGAAAGTGATATATCTGCAATTGCCATCCTTTGATGACATGACATGTTAATGACTTGGT